>VZTL01024959.1:0-49553 GCA_013400535.1 Scopus umbretta | reverse complement strand
TTTTTTTTTTTTTTTTGAAGCCCTTGTTTTTCCTCCGCCCAGCTGGCATCAGGCACTGAGGATGCAGAGATAAGTGCTCCTGACTAGGGGTGGTTTGGCAGTAGGATTTCCCTTCAGGTTTGCAGCATCCCTTTATCTGCTGCCTGCTATAGAAAGGCTTTGTGCCGGAGCTTGGGGAGCAGAGCCTGCAAGTGATCTCTAACTGGATCAGACTTGCTTGCTTTAAATGTCTGTCCCTCTCCTTGCACTCAGGTGTTTGGTGACAGGCTGGAAAATCGTGTTAGGTAGGTGCTGCTGGAGGCTAAGGGGTGCCTTCTGCTTTCGAAAACAAGGAGGGAGGAAAACTGGTGAACTCTGAATAGCTGCAAGAAGAACAAGCGGGGATCCTTTGCAAGAAGAATAAGCAAGGATCCTCACCACCTATTGTGCTGGTCTCTGTATGCCATAAGAACAGATCTTTTGGAAATTCATCTGAACAGCCAATTTCTTGGGATTTCTCATCGCCTTCTGATCCAGGCAGCATCCCCTCGCCCAGCCGAGGGCCACCACAGCCACCCTGGGGCCACCCCCCCAGAGGCCAGCTCTCTCACCTGCCAAGCGGCCACTCACCGTGGGGGCTCACAGACGTGTGCCATCGCTACTAAGGGATCCTTTCCAGCGGGCATTATTATTATTTTTTTTCTCCTCTCCTCCTTCATTCAGCTCTGCAGGATCACGCTAAATAAGTGTGCAGATGCCAGTTGCTCTCATGCAACCCAGCACCTATGGTTGGCTTGGGGAGGCAGGGCTTCCTACCCTCGAAATTTGAGGGATCACCCTGAAGCGTACTGTGGACTGTCCAACAAGTAATTACTGGCTAAACTCCTCCTGTCTTGTACTGTCTCTCTCTCTCTGACTTGCAGCGCTCCCTTCCTGGTCCCGTGGACTGACGGAGTGCGCAGGGTTTTGAGCATAGCTGGGGTGTAGCATGCATGAGCGTGTGGTGGGACTGCTGCCCAGGGACGCAGGCAGGTGCACACTTGGACGCTGTGCGGGCCATGGCTTCGTTTGGGAAGCTGACGGAGTACTTCAGCCTGAGGAAGTCGAGGACGGAGCTGCGCTCTGGGCGGCGGGGCCGGCGGAGCGGGAGCTGTTGCTGTAGTGTCACGGAGTGCAGGTACGGGGTAGCAGTGGCCCATCTGTCCTGGTGACTCTGTGAGTGCCCAGGGGGCTGCGGGGTGGGATATGTAGTCCTTGGTGCTTTGCTTTCCCATTATCTCTCCTGGGGCTGGGGAGGGGTCCGGGAGCAAGCCAAAAGCTCTGGAAGCTCACCTCCACCCTGTCTGGGGTTCCTAAGTGGCTCATTGCCATGGAGCATCTCCAGCAGGCTCCACGCCCTGGCATCCATCTCCCTGCCCAGGGTAAGTCCCAGGAGTCGGTGGTGCATCTCGGACATCTGCTGGGTGAATGGGTACACGGGTACCTGCTGGCTTCTGTCTTCTGCTTTCTGTGTTGTGCTGCTGCGCTGTCTCCTTGTTATGGTAGTGAGGTGGTTGTACCACAACTGCCCTTCCCTCCCTCTGCCCTTCATACTGCCACATGCAAAATCCCCAATTGCACAAGCAGTAAGAAGCGGCTTCACAGGTGGAGTTGAAAGCCCATGTGTATGTGGTGCTGATGGAGCCTCCTGGTGTGCAGTGGCCGGAGAGGGGAGGAGCCATGTGTCTCAATTGTGCTTGGGGACAGGGTGCAATTTGTGAGGGGGCTAGTCTGGGCAGATAAGCACATGGTTCATCGTCAGCTTGTTTGGAGTGTGGATTGATAAGGGGAACATGCTAGGGACACGAAGGGGTGGCATTGGGCTGACTGGAAATCCCCTGGGAGCGTGCTGCCGTTGGGGTGCTCAGGGTCATGGTGGGAGGCAGCAAGGCCAGCCCCAGCTGTGGGGTGCATGCATCCTTGTTTTGTAATGTAAACAGAGTTATTGCAATTAAGAAGATTGCTCTGTGTGTGGGTGGCTTATCTCTCCTTGGGTATTATGAGCAGCTTGTAGGACATGGCTAGCACTTGATGCTGCTCTGGGCTTTTTTCCTCTGGAAGAGCTCATGGTGGGTCAGAAGGTTACCAGCCTGAGCAGTGTGTGTCTCCAGATCTGCCTGCTGACCTGCACATGGTGCCTGCCCGCTTCTGGAGGGGTGCGGGCCTATGTGGGGACACATGGGGGGAAAATACAGCACCAAGGTACCCACTCAGCTTCTTCCCTGGTTGTTGAGCATCTCGTACTTTGTAAAGGTTATTAAAAGTATCTGTGCAGATTGAAAAAGTAGGAGTTCTGTCACTTGGGCCCCTCCCGCTGCTCTACGTGTTGCTGCTGAGACAGTGAGACATGACATGCTGTTGCTGTCTACCCTCTTCACTCAGTGGTTACAGGAGACTGTTCCATCTCCTCACTTGCTCAAAGCATGGCATGGTTTCCCAGAAACACAGAAACATTTGTAGCTGAGCTTTGTTCTGATCTTTCTTGGGGTTGTGCTTTCCATGGTTTCTGCCCCCAGGATTTTGCTGTGCCAGCGCATACCCACCGGAGCTGTGTGTGAGGAAGGTCAGTTCTTTGGGTGCTGCTCAGCATGGCATGTCCGTGGGGTTTACTGGTGTGCAGCCGAGCACCACATGGAGGGCGAGTGCATACCATGTTTCGTCCTCTCCCTGGCACGAGGGAGGTGAGAAGGTGCTCCTGGGACTCTGCACCCTATTGATCCCCTGGGCACAGCCCTGGACCTTGTGTTTTGGTGGGAATTGAATGGTTTCCCATGTAAAGGGAGATATCACGGTGCCTTCCTAACTCTGGGGCATTAGCCACAAAAGTGGCATTGCTGGTGTGCAGCTCAGATACCAAATTTTCTGGGGGGGATGCTGGGTATGGACATGTTTGAATGTTTCTCTCGTGCAGGAGTGTGGCTCACCGTGCCTCAGTCACAGCTGTTGGAGCTGCTGCCTATCGAAGCTCTGCTCTGTGTGGGGCTGCTGGATGTAGTTTCTCCCAAGCAGAAGTTTCTCCATATGCCCAGGTGGTCTAGTTTGGCAAAGCTCGAGATGCTGGGAGCCATACTCTCCCTGTTCCTTCATGTGTTTTGCCCCCCGTGCCATGCAGCTGCTCCAGGGCAGCTCCTCTCGCCTGGCTCTGAGCCTGTAGACAGTGTTCCTGATGCCCCCGACTCCCCAAGTGGCAAGGCTCAAGTGCACCTGCAGATACTGAGCCCTTTCCCTTGATTGCATGTGGTTGATTATGGAAGTAAAAAATAAGTGTTGATTGAAGCATGGGATGCTTTTGAAATCAGTGTCACTTTTCACCCAAGTTATTTGAGATTTTGCCTGTTTTTTCCCTCCAATGTCTGTACCTTCAGAAGTCCCAGCCGAGACCCCTGACCCAAGCTGAACTGGCTGCTGGCATCCTGAAAGCTGAATGCTTCATGGCTGGGATCTGAAAGCAAACAAAAGGCATCTGCTGCTCTGTCTGACCCTGTCCACTCTCTAGACAGAGCTTTTTCTAGCTCTGATGAACAACTTCCTGGTTTTATTTCATTTCTTCATGCTAATGTGGGCAAATTAAATGCGGAAATAAGAAACTTGGATCCCATGTTTCTATGTGCATGGAGATACTGGAGATTCTGCATCCCAGGCTCAGCAGTGTGATGTCTAATGCACCCCACTGGAGCCCTGGCCTGGTCTTTGCATGTCTCAGAGCAGCCGGGCTCCCACTGCACTTGCCAAAGCCGTGTAGTCCCCTGGGACCACAGCAAAAACGTAGGCAGGTCTGCAGTAAAAAGGATGCACTAACTGGAGTTATTAAATTCTAAATATAGTGGTCCCACACATTCTCATAGGATCTAACAGATATTAGCAGGTGTGTAGTTACGGTCTTAAGTAATATGCCTGCATTTTTAAACTATGCCTCCAGAATAAAGCAGTGCATATGAGGTGGCTTGAGTAAGTCTACTGGATTTGGGAATTTGTGGGCCCAAACTTGTGCACAGAAGAGGAGCCCGGCAATAGCATCATCTCTCCCCATGTTTAGGTGCTACTGGCCAAACATGATGCTTGCAGGAGCTCTTCAACCTCTGACGTGCCCCATGCCCTCCTGTTCTGCTGTGTCCCGTGGTTTACGCCTTCAGTGTTACGTCAGCTGGAGGCTTTTCCAACCTGCGACTTGCCTGCTGTGCTCAGCAGGAGGACAGATGCCCTGCTGTGGTGCTGTGGCGTAGTAGCCCCAAGTTATGAAATCAATCGGACAGTCAGATTGCTGGGGGTGGAGAGGCTCCAGGTGTGACAAGCTGGGGATTGGTGTGTCCCCAGCATGCAGCTTGTACTGGTGTAGTGACTGAGTGTGAACATACCAGCCAGAGCCACTCTCAGGAGAGCGTGTAAGTGATTTATTTGTGGTAACTTTTTTCAAGCTAGTAGAAGCATTGATGGATGAACCAAATGCTCAACTTGACTGGTTTTGGAGCTGTGCTGCTTTGTGCAGGATGAAGGCCTGGATCATTGCAGGGGTTGATTTCTCTGCAGCTTAGAGGCTGCAGCATTGAGTGCAGGTGCCTGTGGGCAAAAGACTGGAGGGGCTGGGGGTGCTTGCTGAGGTTTGGAACTTTTGTTCTTTGTATTGTCTTATGGTGCCAGCCTCAAGGTGCTCGTGCCCAGCTCTCTGCCTATTGGCAGGATGGGTAGAGAGGATCTGCTGCTGGCATGAAGGAGTAATGAAAGGAAAAGACAGGTTATACAAAATAACTCATCTATTTAGTTAGCTATTTTTAAACTGAAAGGGCTTGTTCCTGCAGCTTTTGAAAGTGGATCAGGAAATCGAGAAGGCTATTCCCTTGTAACTGGGCTGAGAAAATGGCCTTGGTCCACCATGTGTGCTGGGGGAGGCTCCAGGGCAAGCTGAAGTTTTCAGAAGCAGGCTGGCACCTTTCCAGGCTGCTGGTTTCAGCCAAGGCTTCTTAGCAGTGAGCTAGCCTGGCAGAGTCCTGGACTGAGATCCTGGGCGCTTGCAGCAATTCTGGGAGGATGAGGATCTGGTGTGATCTGATGGAGTTAAATGTTTTTGGAGAATTGCTCAAGGAGACTGTTGGAGTTGATCTTGGCCTAAATGCAATGCTGGCAAACAGAAACCCCCAAGAATGCCAGTCCTTTTGTAGGAGCCGTGACTTGCAGCAGTAACAAATGGCACTTTCATTAAAAATCCCAGATACTGTCCAGGGGTGGCTTTTGGGAGGCCTTCTGTACTCTAGGCACAAACTTGGAGGCTGTTTGATTTAGTGACTTTCTCTCTTGGCCCATTAGCATTTTTGGCTAGATCTGCTCACCTGGCTTCAGGAGGCTGATGACACATTCCCCCTCTTAAGAGGGGAGAGCTGTCACCTCACCCCTCCTCTGTGGTCCCCAGAATCCTGTACAGTCCCCCAAGATGGTCTTTGACATGCTTACCTGGTGATTGCTGACCTGGTTGTGGTAAAGGAGATCTTCAGGATGGGGGAAGAGGGAGGAGGGATTTGTGTCTGGGTTTAGATCTCGCATCCCCCTTTGGGGGAGACCTTCAGCAGAACTGAAGACCACTGAAAACTTGAGGGTTGAAGAGCCTATGTCCTTGGTGGGCTCCAGGAGAGAAGCTTTTTCCTGGCTTGGAGGGGTCAGCAGTGTGACCTGTGGTGAGACTGAGGGAAGCCAAGCTTGGGAAATGGGGAGGAGGGGTGCTTGGCTTGTGTTGAACTGGGGAGTGGGCAGGCAGCGTGTTTGCTTTAAGGTTTCAGTGCCTTTTTTCTCAATGCCTGAATTGGTGATTGGAAGTTGGTGATAATTAGCAATGAATTAAATTATGTAAGAATTAAATTGCATGAAAATTCCAACTTGCCCAGCCTGTTTTGGCTGTGTCATTAGATAATCTCCAGCTGAAGGAATGGTGCTCTGGGTGATGCTCCACCTTTGCACCTGCAGGGGGAGCAAAGGTGAGTCTGCGTGTCCCACGGGAGCCCATCCTGGGCCTTGTGGGAGGCTGGACTGAGGAGCTGCTCAGGGAGCTGTTACCTCCCGTCTTTCGGGGGTATTTTCTACACTGATACCCTGATTCACATTCCTTGCTTTGTAGTTTGATGGGCTTTGAGGTGGGTGAGTAGAGAGAGCTAGTGGGCAATGTTTTCCTGGCCGGATTGTGCTTAGTTGGTTTTGGATGTACAAAAAATATCTCTTTAGCTCTGGCAGCCTATCTATGTCCAAGCACGCAGTTGTGATGGGGAAGAGGAGGAACTGGCAAGTTTTGGGACTGAAAAACTGCACTGAAGGAACAAATCCTGTGTTAGCTGCACACAGCATGAGAGAAATAAAAATGACAGTAGGTCTTCCACCTCTGGCTTACAGCGCAACCTTGCAAAAGTCTCCATCACTGGAGTGTGACTGCCTTGTGTATAATCCTGGGGTGTATCACAGTGGCACTGTGTTAGAAACATAGAATGGTTTGGGTTGGAAGGGACCTTTGAAGGTCATCGAGTGCAACCCCCTGCAATGAGCAGGGATGTCTTCAACTAGGTCAGGTTGATCAAAGCCCCATCCAACCTGACCTTGAAGGTTTCCAGGGATGGGGCATCTACCACGTATTTGGAAAACCTGGTCCAGTGTCTCACCACCCTCATTGTAAAAAATTTCTTCCTTATGTCTAGTCTGAATCTAAGTCTGAATCTCCCCTCTTTTAGTTTAAAACCGTTACCCCTTGTCCTGTTGCCATGGGCCCTACTAAAAAGTCTGGCCCCATCTTTCTTATAAACCCCCTTTAAGTATTGAAAGACCACAATAAGGTCTCCCCAGAGCCTTCTCTTCTACAGGCTGAACAACCCCAACTCTCAAAGCCTGTCCTCATGGGAGAGGTTCTTCCAGCTCTTGGATCATTTTTGTGTCCCTCCTCTGGACCCGCTCCAACAGGTTGATGTCTTTCCTGTGCTGAGAGCTCCAGAGCTGGATACAGTACTCCAGCTGGGGCCTCACCAGAGCAGAGTAGAGGGGCAGAATCACCTCCCTTGATCTTCTGGCCATGCTTCTTTTGATGCAGCCCAGGATACAGTTGGCCTTCTGAGCTGCAAGCATACATTGCCGGCTCACGTTCAGCTTTTCACCTGCCAGTACCCCCAAGTCCTCCTCTGCACGGCTGCTCCTGGTCCTTTCATCCCCCAGCTTGTACTGATACTGGGGATTGCCCTGACCCAGGTGCAGGACCTTGCACTTGGCCTTGTTGAATCTCACGAGGTTCACTGGGCCCACTTCTCGAGCTTGTACAGGTCCCTCTGGATGGCGTTCCATCCCTCAGGCATGTCAACAGCACCACTCAGCTTGGTGTCATCTGCAAGCTCACTGAGGGTGCACCCAATCCCACTGTCTGTGTCACTGATGAAGATATTAAACAGTACTGGTCCCAGTATGGACCCCTGAGGGGAAACCACTTGTCACCAGTCTCCATCTGGACATTGAACCATTGACTACTACCNTTTTAAACACATGTAGGAATGAGAACTGATAGGATGGAGCAAGCGACCAGTTGGGGTGAGCAGAGCGGTGGGGCAGTGCCTGGAGCTGCAGGGGAGCCTCTGTCTGTCTGCCAGCCTTGATGGATCCTTGGGCATGTCTGGTGCACCCACCTACAGCATTTAGTCTTTCCAATGGGCATGGACCATTTTTCCCAAGTACTATATTCTGCAGCTTGAGCTGGGTGAGAGGCTTTTAACATGTGGTAAAACTTTCCCCCAAAGAGGCATCTCTAAGGGGCACTGAGGATCTCTCATACATGACTGATAGTTTGACGTTTCCCCCTCTGTTTCTGACATGTTTTGAACAAAACCTTTCTGCATCCAAATGACACATCAATGTGGAAAGATACCTGCCGTTTTAAGAGCAAACAAGTAAGGATCTTGGAAGTATTTTGGGTTAAGTGAGAAGTTTCCACCTGAAATTAGTCAGTAAGATGTTGGTGGCACTTGTATTTCAACTTCCTAGCTCTGACACCTTCCTTGCCTGCTGGGAGGCCAGCAGGAAAATGTGTGTGGGTGCATGGATTTGCATTTTTGCTGCAACGGATCATTGTAACCTATGGAAAAAAAAAAAAAAATTGATGTCCGTTGCTACTGCATGGAAGTGCTCTGTGCTTGTGCGTAACCAGGCTGAGCTGGAAACAGAGTCCTAAATCCTGTGTTAGTGACTCGGATTGTGGCCTGCTTTGCAGAAGTGCTGAGCGCCTATTAATCCTGTTAACTGTAGCAGGCAGCAGACACTCAGCATCTTTACAACTTAGCTGGTATCATTTGTGTGGCTGTGCAAGAACAGGAAAAAGCACTTTAGGAGTTGGAGCTGAAAACTTCAGCCTCTTTCAGGTGGAGAGATGCTTGGTTGGGCAGCTGGATGGTGGGTTGCATGGTGCTCTCAGGTTGCACAGCTGGGTGGATGGCTGTCCTCAAGCACAGCTTGTGTATGGTTGGGTGAAGTTTGTTTGAAATCAGGAGTGCTGCTGTTGCTCTTTCCCACCTTGTCTGGCGTCGCGGCACTGTGCGGTTGTGGCTGTTGGGGTGACCAGTGCCTTTCAGCTCTTGCATTTTGCAGCTGCCTCCCTCACTGTCCATGCTAGTGGTGTGCAGTGAGGTGAAGGACCACGTCTTCCTCCCCTCTTCTCTGCATCAGCTTTTCCCAAGGCTGTGCAACTGCAGCATCCCTGGTGTCTCACAAAGATGACAAGCCATCAGATATAAATGGTTCTGTTTTGTGAGCAGAGTGGCAGTGACATTTAGCTTTTGTTGCTTGATTGAGCTGCCTGGGCTTTGCATATTAAACCTAAAGAGGCTTTTTAGCTTTGCTCTCCCCTGTTGTTTGCATCACTCTGGCTGTGATCTAGCAGGAAGGGGCTTGTGGAGCAGCACGGACAAGAAATCTCTCTTCTCATCAAACGTGTCCTTGCAAGGGGCCTCTCCACCAGAACCTGACACATCTTGGCTCTCCACAGAGGTTTCTGTGCACTGGGGGATGCCTGGATGCCTTTCCAGTTCCAGCACCCCATAACCTGACCACAGCTCTGCAGCGCTCCTGGTCTTGGAGTGGGCTGCTGGCTCCCTCCTCTCTCACACTGTTGTGGTGCTGGGCACCAGCATGTTAACAGGGGAAGCAGTGTGGACAGAGCCAGGTGTGCCTTGCTTCTCTAGTCCGCTCTGCCTCTTGATGCTCCTCAAAAGCCTGTTCTTGTGGCTGTAGGTAGAGGTGTGTTTAAGATCTGTCCCATAGGCACGTGTGGGCCTGGGAGCTGGCTGGGAAATTCAAGGTTTCTGGATCTGACAGGCTGGAAAAGCATGCCTGAGTGCTCTTTGTGTCATCTTTTTGGGTTTTGGGGCCATGTCGTATCTAAAGCCAAGTAATATGGTTTGTATCTGGTGTTCTTCCTTTATGCCTAGCTTCCAGCTTCCTTTTAAAGCTAATCTTTGGGACAGGGGATGAGTTGGGAGCTGACTATTTTCTGTACAAGTTGAACGTAATCTTTGCCTGGATTAGGCAGAAAAAAAATGGACAGTCATCCTTTATTTTGGAATGGTAGTTGGATGGAGTAGTGGGAGGAAGGGGAAGTTATACTGGTATTAAGGGGAATTACATATGTAGCATGACTACAGAAAATTTCTCCTTCAGCAGAAAGCCTTGGCCTGTGAGTCATGGTTGCTAGAAAGACTGTTTGATTCCTCATTCCCCCACTGTTTTGGCACTGAGTCACAGCTGGGTGGGTGTGCAGGTAGGAAACAGAAGCACCAGTAATACACACTGGGACTTAAGCACGGAGAAGGGGAAGGAAGTGATTTCAGACAGTGGGTGTGAATTTTAACAGCTTCTAATAAAAGTGGTGGCTGGCAAGGGGAAGATTGCTGAATGGAGCTTGTCCCTGTTTGCTCTTCTCAGCCTGCTCCTGCCTGCGCAGGGCAGTCCCCGGGGTGCATGGAGGATGCTGAACAGCTAGCTCCTGGCTTGTGTGGCATGGGGACTTTTCTCACTTTGCTTGTGGAGGAAATGCTGCTCTCCAGCTGGGAGTGGGTTTTGAGGGGGCCCTGCCGGGCACAGGGGAGCTACGGGGGTGTTGGCTGCCCTGCTAACAGCTGTCAAGTTATCTAGCTGCATTGACATTGCTTGCCTTTGGAGGTGGAGGGAAGGGGCTTTGCGCTTGCATGCCTCAAGAAGTTGTTCAGCAGAAATGGCATGCGGGGAGCCCATGAGGATGGCAGTGTTGGAGCCTGTGAGGGCAGTGGGCAGAGCCCTGGGGAGCAGGGAGGAGATGCCATTGTGGTTTGGAGGGGTCTGAGTATCAGAGTCCTCTGAACACAGAGTGGCCATGCTGGCATGCTGAGCACCCAGCTGCAGGAGGTTGAGCAGGGGATGACCTGTCCTTGGGTGCTGAAGGACCTCCTAAAAGTGACCAGTCCTGACCTGGCCCCCATGCGAGGGTGGGAAATGGGAGGCAGAGCAGCAATGTTCCCAGCGTGGTACCCTCCTGCAGGGAAGTTTGAGTGGGTTCTCTCCTTCAAACCCCTTGCTGGGGGAACAGCCACCCCAGGAGGAGAGGGCTGCTCCTGAGAGACCATCCAGCTGATGTTCTTCTGCAGGAGCAGCACTGAGACAGGGTCTCTGAAGAGTTGGGGAGGAGGGTTGGGTTGACAAATGAGACTTTCTTTGGACCCAGAAAGAAACATTTCAAAGAGGAAAGGAAAAAAGGAGACTTCTATTTAGAACATTTCAAATGGTAAGATCAGAATACTTTCTTTAATAATTAAAAAGTTACTTTTTTTTTTCAAAATTCTGTATTTTGTTCTGTAGGAATAGTTGGCAATTATACAAATTTATGCAAATAGTTTGCATTTTTTGATGAGAAAGAATGCAGATGGGAATAAGCAGCTCCTTCTGTTTAGCTGGCTATGGCAGCCACTTTGGTGTGGGAGAGCAGAGCCCTGACCCTCGCCCCTCACCTGAGGCAGCCCCCTGGGTGCAGGCACTGCTGCCCAAAGCACCTGTGTCCTTCCATGGGTGTTTGGTGCTTGGAAGCCACCAGAGCTGGTGTTCATGCTGACTGGCTTCTCCGGGCCCACTGCTGCCTGCCTTGTGCACAGAATTCAGGTGACCACCTCTGTTACATCTTTTTTGGTGGCAAATCCATGTTTGTGAAACAAATGGAAAACTTCAGCTAAAATTTAGATAATGGAAGGACTCCGTCCTGGTGCATGTTATAGAAGTCTGCAGAGATACACCCACAGCTGTCTCCCCTGAGGCTGCAAGGAGTTGCCACTTGGAGCAATGGAAACTTGTGGGTTATTTATTCCTACTACCTTGATGACCTTCCAAAGGCATAAAAACTATATCATGTTTATATTCATGAGGAACAGAGGCTGTTTTTATCTCCGGAATTTCCTCAGCAGCAAGCCTTCCCAGTCTGTTGTCTGCTGGGCTAGATTGCTCATCCTCCAGCGATCTCTGGTGCGGATGGCTGCAGCCTGCTCCTGCACAAACCACCCAGCAGCTGGCAAGAGAATATTGTCAGGGAACACATGGAGAAAATACATCCTGTGACCGAAGCATAAAAGCAATTCATGCTAATGGTGCTATTAACCCCTTATGATGCTGTTTGATTAGGGTACAAGTGGTGGTGCAGGGAAGGAAAGGAGAGCAGAGCAGAGAGAAGAGGCACCAGAGAAGTGAGTTTCAGCAGGTGTGTGTTGATTCATCCCCCCCAGTGCATGTGTGTTGTGAGGCCCTGAGGCAAGCAGCTGTGCTGGCTTTTAATTTTTGTCTTTTCCAGAGAGAGATAGGGAGAGTGGGAGCTTATTCAAACAAAGGATTAAAATCCTTAGGGGCTGTTTTTTTTCTCCTGAGGGGCAGCGGCAGGTATGTGCTTCCCCTGGCAGAACCAGTCTCTGCCTTCTCTGTGGGTGCTGAGCTGAAATTGCTCACAGGCAGCCTGGTAGCTAAAGCTGTGCCCGGTCTCTTGCTTAGAAACAGGAAGCTTTTGGGCTTTCCTTTCCTTGCATCCCATGGGGTGGACCTGCAGCCCAGCCTTGTGAGCAGTTTCTTGCCCTCTGTGCTGGTGAAGTTGTGCAGCAAGACCCTGGGGCTGGCTGGGACTGAGACCTGAGCCTGCCTCGAAGGAAACCCATACCTGACAGCCCCCACACAGCCAGGGCTGGTCTTCTGAGCCTGACAGCTGATCACCCTGCTGTGAAGACCCCAGGGGTGGGCTTCCTCTCTGGTATTTTGGGGCTGTTTGCTCCTTGCTCTTTCACTGGCAAGACAGCTAAAACCCATTAACCGCCCACCGGCTTGGGAGGACAGAGGCAAGTGCACACTGCGAGCAGCTGTTGTGGGGGGTCCTGCCTTTGCCGAAAGCTCTGCTGCTAGCTCCATCTGACCATGGTGATGACCTGCCTCTTGTGCTACTGATGTTCTGGTGCTTCAGAGGAAAATGAAAGCCAGCCTAAGGCTCTGGATGAAAGATGGTGTCGAGGAGGGTTTAAAACAACAATATGCTGTCCAACTCATGATTATAAATATATTTTTTTGACCACACCATATGAAATAATTATTTTTGCCAAGGGTTGGTACTCAGAGCTAGGCCAGCTTTGCCATTGTTAGCTTTAGTGCTGGAAAACTTGGTCATGCTGCAGAAATTGCAGCATTTAAAACAAACTGAGCGGCCCTGACAGATGTCTTGAGTGCCTTTATGCTTCCTTTGCCGGAGCACATAGAGTTCATGCCTGAAGTGTCTCCCCAGTGTTTTTCAGGAGTAGCAGTGTCCTTTCCAAGATGATCTCAGCGGCTTTTTGTCTCCTCTGTTGTGTGTGACTCAGATTTTGAAGCAACAGGGGAGACCAGCCATGTCTCATGAGACTGAGAAAACGGGATCAGGAGCTTGGCCGTGCAGCTGGTGGGCATCCCTGGGAGGGGCTATGCTGTACTGGGGTAGCAGCAGTGAATGAGCATTGTGGCTCCGGTCCTGCCTTGGTAATCTTG
The DNA here is from genome assembly GCA_013400535.1 of Scopus umbretta. Taxonomy (NCBI): domain Eukaryota; kingdom Metazoa; phylum Chordata; class Aves; order Pelecaniformes; family Scopidae; genus Scopus; species Scopus umbretta. The sequence continues at coordinate 36,515 of VZTL01024959.1, read as the reverse complement.
TGCCAGGGCAGGGTTAGTGAGAGGAGGGCAGTGGGTGCTGGAGGTGGCTGTCGTGCTGGGCATCACGCTGGACCCCCTTCACATCCTCCCTGAAAGGTGTTTGCAAATGCAAAGGACGCAATTTTGTATTTATCTTGCAAGTTAGCCAGCCTTTTAAAATTTGAGCCATTTGCTTGTCTTCTGTGTTACTTGCACTTCATTAGCTTTTTGTCTCTGAAATTTTTCAAGGGAAAACAGGAGATGAGTAATCGCCACAAAAGAAGAGCAGGAGCCACAGCACAGTGTCTGTGGTTCAGTGTCCCGTGAACCTGGGAAGTAGGAGATTTTTGCTCTGTCCCTGCCCTTGGCAGGTCACATAAGCCCTTCTCATCACTGCTTTCCCTCATTTTAAGCATCAGTATATGTTTAGTAATGGTGTGGAACTGAAAGGTTTGTCATTTAAAGCAAAGAACTGCGTTGCTCTTCTCGAGGCCAGTTTTTGTTGTCCCTCACCTGCCTCTGGGCTGGCCATGTTTCTGAGTCATTGGTTTGTCCCTGGGGGTGGCATTGTGCTGGTGGGCTGAGTTTCAGTGTGCAAGATCTTTAGGGAAGCTTCCTAATTTGTCTAAAATAACCTTCTTAATAAGGTGGGGAGTGCAGCCTCAGCCCACTTTCTTTTGAAGAGTGGTCCATGAGCCTTTTGTGTTCTTAGAGGAGCATCCCAGATGCCTTTGGCCATCCTCTCAGCTTCACAGGGGCCGGATGGCAGGGCCTGTCTACAGGCACAGGGACCTTGGGGCGTCTGCAACACTGGTCCTTGAGGATGCAGGTCACGCTCTCGAGCTGCCAGGAGGGAGGATCTCGTCTGCTCTGCTGTTGTGCCGGGAATCATGTGTTCACCTTTGTCTGCCCTCTTTCCCCATTTATCAGAGAGCGCTCTGTGAGGAAGATAAATGTTCACGCTCCATAAATGTTTCTGCTTCTTTCCCTGGCCCTGGGGACTTTCTGTCTTTGGACTTCATTTTTTTTTTTTTGAGGAGGCGCAGCTCCAGCAGGTCTGGGCTGGGCATCTCTGCCAGAGCCCTCCCAGGAGGCTGGTCCCTGCTTCACCCTTGTTAATGGTGTGCAGGTCAGGTGGGCAAGAGGGTGCACAGGGCTCTTCTCCTCTGAGGGACATGGAGGGTATGGTCTTGTGGCATCATAGGGACAGAACATGTCTGTGTGCTAGGGTGTGGTTGGGGCAGGGTGAGCACTGGCAAGGGTCCCCGTAGGGGGGGAGCTGGGGAAAGCCCTGTGGGGAACTGGGGAGAGCTCTCTGCTGTCTGGGGATTTGGTTCGTTGCCTGCAACAGAGCCAGAAAAAAAGGTTCTTCTAACAAAGAAACCAACTTACTTTGAAGAAACGAATGGCAGTGTCTGGCCCCAAAGTATTTCCTTTTACCTTTTTAACAATTACATTTCAGTAAATGTTGAAATGGAAATGTTGCTGTAAAACACAGCCGTGGTGCTTGGGTTCAGAACTACTGGTGTGAAATGTTAGTATTTTTTTTTACGTCGTTTCCCTGAAGCAGTGTGTGAGGCTGGCTGGCTGGCAGTGGCTTTGCCTGTTGACTAGGTTTGACTGATGGGATGGTGCCAGGGGGTGGGTGCCCGCAGAGCGGCAGTAGGTCTTTAGCACTGAGTAGATGCCGGGTGGGCAAGCGGCTGTCGGTAGTGTCGGCAGTTGCCAGGTGTGACGGCGGCTGTCACACACCAGAGCACTCGGCGCTCAGCAGGCAGCTGCTGCCATGAAAAGACCTTTTGGTCTTTTTCTGGGAAATTTGGTAATTGGCCCCAAGCCCAGCAGGGTGGGTACTGAAAGCAGGGCTGGGTCCCGGGGCATGGCTAGACTGGGAGGGGACAATGGGTGCTGAATGCTCCTCCTCCAGGTAGCTCTTCCAAAATGTTTTGCTGAGGCGCTCCCTGTGTTTCCTGGCACGAGGGGTGTGTGATCTTCTCTCCTGCACCTCCTGGTGGCCCCTGAAGCCTGTGTCACCCATCCTAATTGAAATGCAGTTTTTCAGGGATAGGAGCAATTATTCTCTTGATGCTGGGTGGTGTTTTGTTCAGTGCTTGGGTGATGGCGCCTACTGGAGAGATGCACTTCGAGCCAGAGAGATGGCAGGAGAGAAGGCTTTTGCAAACCAGCTGATGGAAATAATGGTATTTACCATGAGCTTGGGAAAGTATTTTTATAGCTTCACATGGTGTTTTTCTTTTTTTCCTTCTCGTTGCTTTTTAACTTTTCTGAGCTTACAAACTGAATGCTGTTTTGGTTTTTGCTTTGCTTTGAAACTGTTTCACAGCCAGATAAAAGATGCTCTGTTTTCAGCTATCATCCTCCCCTGTCCAGCCCTGTTACCTTTTAATAGCATGAAGACAGTTTTATGGAGCCTTGGCTTGAACTGGGAAGAGAGAGGTGTTGCATGGCTGAACTCCTCCTGCATGGGGGATACCAGCTGTGCTCTGTGCAGGCAGCAGAAGGGGTTGCTGCTGCCTCCTCTCTAGTCCCAAATGGTTAAAAAGTAACCAGGCATGGTTGTGTGGTCCCCAGTGCAGGACTAGGACTGTCTGAGCTTCTTGTGCTCCAGGGATGTGCTTGGGTACAGAGGAGGACATGGCAGCAGCACCTTGCAGATGATTGAGAGGAGCTGCCTGGCAGCTGTGCAGGGTGGGGAGAGGACTGTACACAGGGCTCGGTTGTCCTGTGCAGTGATGCTCGGACTTCTTTGTTCAAATGGTTGTTGCCCTCGGTGGTGTCGGCTGCTCCTCTCTGCTGCTAAAAACGTGGCTCTGCGCAACAGTGGGTCCTGCTGCAAGGACGTGGTGGATTCTTGCTGCCGCTGCCTGTGAGATGAGAACTGGTGAGGGTCTGCAGCTTCTGGATAGTTAACTCAGATATGTACACTGGGCAGCAAGAAAAGAAGATTTTCTGTTTGGGTGTTTTTTGAATGCAAAGGGAAGATTCCTCAGTGTTTTTCTCTGGCTTTGCAATTTACAGGGTCACTGGAAAAGTCACAGTGACTCATGGGTTTGCTAACAGTTGATAAGGTTTCCAGAGCAAACTATGGTAATTTGAACACATGTGGATACCCTGCGAAGACTATGCTCTTCCTAAGTCCTTGGGCTTTGGTTTTCAAGGCCACCCTATATTTTGCCCAGTTGTATTGCTTCCTCTCAGGCGCCCACTCTAGGCTTCCCCACTTCTGTGCCATCCCTTATAACTTTGCTCCTGCCCTCCACTGGGTTCTGCTGCTGCTTTGGGCCACGCTGACATGTGTCCCAGAGGCTGCTGCCACTGTTGCCTTGTGCTTCTGTCCAGAAATGGCTTCTAAGGCACTTGCAGCCTCCTCTGATTCACCTCTCCTCCTGCTGCTTTCTTTTCCTGCGAAGTCACTCTGCAGAAACCAGCCGAAGGTAGATGTTGTCTCCTGCCATGGTCAGGGATGGAGGAGAGCATCACACAAATTGCTGCTCATCTCCTCTTCCCCATGGCATAAAGTCTCCCTGCAGCAGAGCTCGCATCTAGTGAGTGCCATGCGCTCCTGAGGTGCCAGAGGCACAGCTGTGTCTTGCTTCAGGCTCTGGGAGCTGGGCTGGCCAGGGCCTGCAGCCCGGCTGGTGGGGTGTCTGTGATCCAGCTCCGTTCCTGGTTGCTTCCTGCAGGAGTAGACTCTGCCTCACCGCTGGGAATGGACAGAAAGTGGGGTGAGGTACCATGGGCATGGCGGTAAAAGATGAACCCTGCGCTACCGAGCTGAGCACCACTGGGAAATCTCCTCTCCACCTTTTTTTTTTCTTTTTTCCAGTGAATCCTTGTTTGCCTTTTGGGCTTTGCCTTTGAGCTCTCCAGGATATGTGTTGTCCCCCTGTGCCTGTCACCTTATACCCAGCTAGTTCTCTGCAAGCTGTTTCAGGGAATGAAAGTGGGCGTTTTGTTTATTTTAAAAATTATTTTCATTATTATTTTATATTTTTATTAGTTTATTTAATTATTACTTTTATTTATAACTTTATTATTCTATTGTTTATTATTTTATTATTTATTATTCATTATTTCATTATTTTAATTATATTCTTTTTTTTTTTGCTTATTTTTTTGCGGCTATTGCTTGTGGTAAGAGGCCATGGGGTTCAGGCTCGGACTTGCACGCCACCTTTGCCCTCCTCCCCAGGCAGAGGTGTGTCTGCCCTTGCCCCAGTCCAAGAGGCTTCTGGTGGGTAATTGTTCCTTCTGGCTTGTAGCATCTCTCATTTTCCTGAATACAGCTGGAGCCTTTGCCGAGTTTTTAAGGTCAGGTTGCTAAGTTACACCTCCTTGCAGGAGGAGGCTGAGCAGCATGTTAGAGGCAGGAGCAGCCACTGGCTGGGAAGATCTGGGAGTGGTGCCCCTTTACAATAACCCGGCTCTCCTGGCCCCTATCCCTGTCATCCTCTGTAGTCCCAGGCTAATCTCAGTACCTCATTTAGCTGTTCTTCCCCAAACCTTTAGCTTTATAAACTTTCTTTGCTTGGCAGATTTAGTGAACTAATTGATTGAGGATGTAGAGGAGCCACCCACAATTACCTGTGAAATGCTGTGTGGCCCTTCTTTTTTTGAATCCTTGTTTGGCTTTTAGGGCTGTGAGCTCCTTAGGACATGTGTTGTCCCCCTTGGAGCTTGGAAATGGCCTTGCGTGTTAGGGTGTATGTCTGTCACCAAGCCACAGCTTTGGAGCAAGCAAGGTTTGGAGCAGCTGGTGCCTCACTCCTCTGTCCCTCTCCCTCTTTAGCCTTGGTCACTGGCTTAACCTCCTCTCCTTTCCATTTTCCGCAAGCAGCCTGTCTCTGGGAAGACTCGGAGGAGCTGGATTAGCACAGTGTGTGCTTGGGTTTGAGAACTGCTGGGACTGAGCACTGTGGCAGGGCAAGGGCTTCCCTTTTCCCAGGAATGGGACATCTCTGGAGGGTCACTGTCCTCAGGCACTTTCAGGAGATGTGCAGGAGGTTTTCTTGCTCGATTCCCTGGGAAGTCATGTAAATTGGCGAGGTTTATTTGGGTCCTTTTTGGATTGTGAGAGTAGTGGGTTTAGGGTTATATTTGCCCCCCCGCTTGCTGTCTCTGTTGTATTGCTGGATTTCTGCTGTGGCTGGTGTAGTGACTCCTCCAGCCTTCCCCTGGGTAAGCTGGAGAGTCTGTCCTCTCTCGCTTGGGCTGGGAAGTGCCCTTCAGAGAGTAGCTTCGCCCCCATCGAAATAAGCAGGGAGGACAGGCTGGGAGCGTGCAGTTGCATGCAGGAGGGATGCAGGATCTGTCTTTCCCTGATTTAACTTGCATTAACCTTTTCTCTATTCCTCCCTTCCCTTTATCTCTACTCAGCCCTTCTCTCTTACCCTGTGGTGATGGAGAAGCCATCCAGTAAGGGCATCACCATGGGGAAGGCGCCAGACACAGCCCATCTTTTGAGATGTGTTTTGCCTCTCTTTTTCACCTTTTTTTGTCACAGTGGCTTTTTGTGTTAGCCTGTTTGCTTTCAGTAAAAGCCTGGGGAAGCAGTACCCATGTCCCCCTGGTGTCACGGGTTGTAGCTCGGGTGTCCCCAGGGCTGGCGGCAGGGGACCTGGCCCCGGTGACTGTTCTCACATTTCCCCATCTGTCTGCAGACTGGGAGTGATGGAGCTGTCACCGGGCTCCTGCCTGAGCTCTTGCATGCAGCCAGAAGGATTTTTCCACTCTTGTCAAGACTTGATTATGTGCTCTCCTTTCTACCAAAATGCTGAACAGCAGCTAAATATAGGCTGTAACAGTGTTGATTATGGCTTTTCTAACTGAGCTTTACACTCCATCAGGCATCTTTACTGATGGGCTGTGGCATCCTTGATAATGTCTAGCTGTGGAGCCTGCTTGGGAAGCATGCACAGATACAATGTGACTTCCTCGTGGCATCAGGTCCCAGCTGACAGTTGCTGCTGAGGCCTTTGGAGTTGTGCATGGGATGGTAGATCCACAGAGCCATTGTGTGCTTGGGAATTCGAGTTCAGATTTCAGATCTAAACAGGCTTCTATTTGCTTTGCTCTTTCTGATATAAATCATTGTTTGCAGCTATGCAACTTAAAGATTGCTCTGTAAGGTGTGAATTCTTCCCTTTTTACCCGATGTGATTTGTGTGAGTGGCACTGTAGCCACAAAGGGATGTTAGCACTTAAAATGCTAATGCCTTTCTGCAGGTGATGGTGCTATACTCGGGTATGTTTAAAAGCACTGAGATTTACATGCAAGAAAAAAGGAAAGTTTTGAAATCTGTCAGAGCCCAGGACTCATTTATCCAGCCCAGCGATCTGTTAAGTTACATCCCTGTTGTCTTGTGCCAGTGAAATGTGTTACAATGGGAGGTACATACATTTTACTGAAATAGAAACAGCGCAGGATGCCAATTCTGGCTTTGTATCTCCTTGCGTAGCTTGTTTTCAGATCGATGCAAGTGAAGTGTGGGGCTTGGAGTGGGCAGGGTGGTGCTCTGTGCCTGGTGTGGCTGCAGCGGTGCCTCTCCAGGGCCGGGGCAGTGCTGTCCCTGCAGCTGTCCCCATCCTCAGAGCGCTCAGTGACAGCTCTGTGGAGCGGAGCAGCATGGCCTGGAAATCAAAGGCAAATGCAATTAATGCAGAAATTAATAAATTTCTCAACCTAAATGTCAAAATGTGGTCCCTATCCCTGCTCTGATGGGCACATTTAGGGTCTGGGTAAGAAACGCTGGTGGTGAGCACAGGGGCTGCCTGGCTCCCAGTGCCTGTGGCTCCTGCGCTCTCTCTGAGCACTGCCCGTCTGTTGCTGTGCCCCTGATGCGTTACTGTCCCGCAGGAGCCCTGCATGCTGCCGTAGCTCTGCCCCAGCCCCTGTGTCACTGCTTACCTGTGAATTACATCAGGTGCTGACACCAGTCAGGAGCTGCTGTCACATTTGTAAAAGGAGTGAAAAACGATCATAATAAACATAGTGGTGACAGGCAGCTGCCCAAGATCAGGAGCCTTTGCATGATAGACTCTCCCTGTGTGACCTTGAGTGGCTTAGTGGAAATAGGATAAAGTTTAGTGCTGTAACGTGCAGGGAGGCCGAGCGCTCACCCTGCCGTCCACACTGGGAGCTCACATCTGAATGATGCTCTGGAATGGGTGGAGGATGCTGGGTCTGAGCTGGAGGGAGGGCAAGCAGGGGGTGTGGAAACAGCCATGGGGAATGAAAACTCATTTTGTGAGAGGAGGCTGAAAGAATTTGCCTTAATCAGCCTAGGAAAATGCAGGCTGAAAGGGGCTGTGACTGTGGTATAAAGGAAATTAATCATGGGAGCAAACAGCAGAGATGGAGAATAATTATTTAAGCTAAAGGTTAATATTGGCACAAGAACAAATGAGCATAAATGAGCTAAGAATGGAATTTTAGATGGAAATTTGAAGGTTTTTTACCATTCAGGATGAGATTTGGCAACAGCCTTGTGTGAGGAGAGACCCTTTGCTGAGCCCCCCTGGGGTGTGTTGGAGAGCTCAGTCAGGCTCATGTGTGGGCTCTGACAGCAGGGGATCGGAGCTGGACAGCCTTGGGGTGATCCCAGCCTGCAGCCCTCAGCACAGGGTGACCTGCCCACATCTTGTCACACCACAGCAGTGCTGGGCATCCGTTCTTTTTTATCACATTTCTGGGATCTTTGCAGCATGGCCTGGGCCAGTGTCATCCCTGAGGATGGCACCTGAGGACTGTCCCTTGAGGGACACTGTGGGGTGAAGCAGGAGAAAGAGAACCTGCTCTCGTGCCCCACTGCGAGGCTCGGCATACTCTGGGATTTTGGAAGAGAAAGGAGGCTTGTGGTCACACTGCTAGCACGGTGTGTGTCTTGGTCACCCCCGCAGCTTTTGAGCCCCATCATCAGACTTGGTTGAGTTTTGACCCCATAGAGACCTTGAACTTGTGTTTCTACATGTTGCATGACACCTTCATGACCTCTGTAGTGCCTGCTGCACAAGTCTGTCTTGCTATAGTATGGACCTTCCCCATAGCGCATGTCCCTGGGACCCGTGAGTGACCTGGCTTCCACCACAAAAGCGTTCAGCTGCCTCAGATGATGCTCAGTACTAAGTTGGGTTTTTAACTTACTTAAAGGGAATTTTTATCATTTCAGTCTTGAATGCTCTGGTTTGTTTATTTGCTTAATCCTGATTATCTGAGAGTTTTGGGGTGGGGTGGGTGCTAGAATGCTTCATGTGCTGTTTATGCTGATTGTGGCTTCCAGCTCAAGATGCAAATCCTAATTAAAATACACTGGTGAAGGCAGAAGGCTTTACTGAAATAGCAGCAGCTTTGCAAATGAAGGGTGCAGTTTGGTGTTGGGAAGGATTGTATGTGCTCAGTCCAGTGGTGGCATTGCGTGTTGCAGAAGGGTCCTGGCTTGAAGAAGCCATCTCACCTGCTGAAAGGGGTATGCCTTGTGTTTTCTCCCATCAAGGTCTCTGGACAGAAAGTTGCAGCGACCGCTCCTGGGGAAGTCCCGGACACTGCCCAGCATCCCACAGTCCCCGGTCCTCAGCAGGCTTCCCCTCCTTGACTCCACAGTGTACAGAGAGGAGATGCCGGAGCAGAAGCCGTACAAGAAGCACTTGGGCTCTGACCACCAGAAAGGCTGCACGGTCCCCTCTGCCGGTGAGTGCCACAGCGCTGGGGCGAGCTTCCACCCCGTTCTGCCAGGGGCCTGCAAAATCCCAGCAAACATTTCCTGCTTCTTCAGGGGCACAAATAACAAAATAAATCCAACTCCAGTCTGCATGGGGTTCATCCTGCTCCAAAACTGGCCTTTCTTGATGAGGTTGGGTTTTTTTCCGCCTCCCTCTACGTCTTTCTTTGAGCCTGTTAACTTAAACCTCCCCATCTTTCATACTATACTGATGAAAAAGTGGAGTCTGCTTGTGAAAGCCAACCGATACGGGGAGCTGATACTCAGAGCCTTCTCCTTCTGGGAGAGCTGTATCTCCTGCCCACCCATTCTGGGGCGAGCTGCTGCCTCAGTGGCTCTCTGGCCTTTGCAGCAGGCCAAAGTGCCTCTTTTATGGCATGAAGTGCCTTCAGGGTACTCATTGCTGGTCTTCATGGGGGCAACAGGAGACAGCAGCACCGCTGCTGCAGTCCTGGCCTGGGGTGGGGATTTGCTGTAGCAAATGCTCCTCAGCCTGGTAGTGTGTGTTGGCCTTCAGGTCAACTGAGGGTTTTTATCATGTTGTTCTGCTCTTGTGCTGATCCTGATGAAACACTAATATGGTTGGGCCAGCTGCTCTGAACAAGTTTATTGGCAAAACCACTGATGGCCAAAGTGTTTCAGTTCTTTTGGTGCCAGTGGAATCATGCTGGGGCCATAAAAATAATGGAGAAAGGGATTATTAGCACTGAAACAAAGATAAGGCCTGCAAGCCAGGGCTGGCAATCCAGTGCTAAATAAAATCCTCATAAAACAGCTTCCTTCAAACAGCACCCTTGGATTTTTTTGTTTTGTTTTGTTTAAAAATCTAACCTGCTCACAGTCAGAATGCTATGAACTACCCAGCAGAGCAGCTGTCCAAAACCTGGATTAATTTTAATGCTCTGCAGGCTGTTTCATTTCCTGGTGCTACTAATTCTCCTAGAATTTGTACACATAGGGGATCTTGGCACGTTGCTGAACCTGTCCTGCTGCGCTCGTTGCAGCAGTGCTCCTGGGTGTGCTGCAGCACCCAAGCGACTGGTCTCTGCTGCCTGCAGGACCTGTGGTTTTCCTTTCAGCCCATCAAATTGTTAGAGCGGGTCTCAGTGTGGGAGGAAGACCTTCGGGAAAGCTTGTGTAGCTGACTCCTGGGTACATGAGGGAGTCGGACACTTGTGAGTACGTAGGTAATTGCATGCAATTCCATCGCTTGGTATCAAAGTCAGCTTGTGAGGTTCTGTGAGCCCTCAGGATTTCCTGGATCATGGCTTCCAAGGACAGACCTGAATAAATGGTGGAGGTCTGCCTCCTGGTAGAGGGCAAAACAAAGTGCTTTGCAGGACTTGTGCCCGAGAGAGCACCCACCATTGAGGGCATGGCATCCAGAGCACCCTTCAGCACCTGGCAGGTGCTTGTTTGGTGTGCTGGTGCTTCCAGGGAGTTGTGCTGGAGGTGGAGGGAGGGAGTGGGAGGCTGGTGTAAGACTGTGGGATGAAGTCCCAGTGTGATTCAGACTGCAGACCTCATCACCTTCTGCTGCAAATGCCTCCTGTCATGTGAGTGCAGACGTGCTTGTGCACCATGGAATAGCCACCCTAGAGCAAACCCTGTGCACAACCCTCCCTGCACAATGGATGTAAGAAAGAGCCCTGATTGCATGTAACAAGTGTTTAGAATATTGTTTTTTTCATGGCTGGAGGGTGCCTAGGATGCCAACAAGAGGGAGGAATATGAAAACCCTCGTAGGCTGGAAAGCTACCTCCACAGCCAGAGCCTTGGACGAATGAATGAGGGGTTATTTTCTGTCCAGATCCTCCCAGGTTCTTTTCCTGGCTCCTTGTACTCTGTTAGGAACTGCTAATTAGCTACTTATTAAGGCTATCAGCATGCTATCATGGGGGTGGGGAAGAAAGATGCTTTTCTCAGCATTTCCTGGCTATTGTATCAGTCTCCTGCAGCCTGGGTCATGGGTTTGTCAGTATTTACCTGCAATACACAGCACTAAATTTGTCTGAGCCCTGGGACAACAAGTGGTGGCCTCAATCAGTGCAGAAGATCTGGCCTTGCTTGCAGGGATGAGCAACTCTCAAGCTGCAGGGATTGCACTGCTAGCAGAGTGTGATGTCTGGACAGCAGGACAAGAGCAGAGCGGTGCATGGTGCAGGAGGTTAACGAGCCCTAGTATGCTGATGACAAAAGCAGGATTCCCACACGTATTTATGAATGAGAGTGGGGCTACAGGGATGCAGGAGGGAGAGAAGATCCTTTCCCTAAAGAACTTGTGAATTTGCTTTGAGCAGGTGCCACCGCTCCCTCTTTGACTTGGGGGAATACATGGCCAGCTGCAGCAGGGGACACATGGCCAGAGCCACCTTGGGAAGAGGCTTGCCCCCAGGGGTGCAAGGTTTTGGCAGGAGCAGGGCTGTTTGTGGGAGAGATTGTAAGCTCACCTTCAGAGAGAGTTCACCACTCTGCAGGAAAGAAAACGGGCTCTGGCTCAGCGCTGTCCTTGGGGCCACGAGCAGAGGAGTCGCCAAGTGAGGTGTGAGAAGCTGTCTCCTCCTGCATGGATGAGATGCAACATCCTCATCTGACCACCAGGATGTGTTCTCCAGCCTTTTGCTTTNAAACATCAGCACGTTATCGGCATTGTTCTCATACTAAGTCCAAAACACAGCACTGCAGCAGCTACTACAAAGAAAATTAACTAAGCTGAAACCAGGACAGTCCTGCAGTTCCAGCATGTCAGCACTGGAGGAGGGGAGTGCCCTGTTACTCTGTGGGAGGTTACAGGAGATTGTTCTGCTGTGGCACCATGGCTCCTATGCAATGCTCCTCTTTGTGTGGCCACCAAGGTGTCTGATGAGGAACCGGGGCCCTGAGGATGGCCTGGAGAGCTGAGGCACGGTGAAGTGGGTTTCCTGTTGGTTTGGTTTTGTTGTTCCTCTCTAGGTAACCTGCAATAAGTGGTGGTGCGGTCAGCTGGGACAGGCACCGTGCTCTCCATCCTTCATCCCCTCGCCTGGAGCAGCTCCCCTGGGTTAACCCAAAGCTCCTGATGGCCATGAGCCTGGGACATAGTGAGGGAGGGAGACAAGAACAGACAGGACTTGGTCAAACAGTGGCAGGGGCAGTTCCTGCCTTGTCTAAACCATTATCCATTTGGTGTCATGTTTTGCAGTGTGCTGAGAGGCTTCACACATGCTAGCAGCACAGAGAAATGAGCTGCCTTTTGCTTGTCCTTCCTTCTGTGCCTCTTGTGAAGTTTCAGGGGTGGCACTGAGAAACACTTTTTGTTGCACTCTTCATTCTGCATCTGGCAGGGGCTGCTTCTCAGCCTTTGGTTGCCTACAGCTCTTACCTGCCAGCCTGCACAGGGAGGTTGCTGCATGTGCTTTGCATGCCTGACCCCTTGCAGTTCCCCCTGCCTTGCACCTGGGCAGAGCAGACCATGGTGGAGCTCTTCACTGCGTCCTCTCTACCTTGTCTGCCATGCAACATGCTGAGCTCTTCAGAAACTGGCTCCATGCCCCACTGTGAAGCTGGGAAGAAGCTAACTGATAGTGTGGTTGGTGTGAGCTTATTAGGAATTATGACCTTGGGACGTATCCTGGTTTTGGCTGGAATAGAGTTAATTTTCTTCCTGATAGCTGGTGTAGTGCTGTGTTTTGGACTTAGTATGAGAACAATGCTGATAACACACCGATGGTTTAGCTGTTGCTAAGTAGGGCTGACACTAGGCAAGGACTTTTTCAGCTTCCCACGCTCTGCCAGGGGCACAAGGAGCTGGGAGAGAGCATAGGCAGGACAGCTGACCCAACCTGGCCAAAGGGCTATTCCATACCGTATGACATCACGCTCAGTATAGAAACTGGGGGGAGTTGGCGGGGGGGCAGCGATCGCTGCTTGGGGATGGGCTGTGCATCGGTGGGGGGGTGGTGAGCAGTTACATCACTTGTTTTTCCTGGGTTCGTTCTCTCCCTCCCCCTCTTTCATTACAATTTATTATTATTGTTATTTTATTTTATTTCAATTATTAAATTGTTCTTAACTCATGAGTTTTCTTACTTTTGCTCTTCAGATTCTCTCCCCCGTCCCATTGAAAGGAGAGGGTGAGTGAGTGGCTGTGTGGTGCTTGGTTGCCAACTGGGCTAAACCATGACAGATGGAAAAGAAAGAAGCCGAAAGGAAGCAGCTGGATTTGAGCTTAGACCAGGACTCTGGAATTAACTTTCCTAATACTCACAGGGATGTTTCGGGGGGCCTTCCACAATATCTGGATGAGTGTCTGTCTTGCATCTGTATTGAACTTAGTGTGGGCATACGGCCCCCTCCTGAAACAGCTTTGCTTGTGAAGATGCCCACCCTGGGCTTTCAGCTGGGTAGTGGTGCTGGTTTCTGTGGTGATGTGCTGTTGGATGAGAGGAAGACTCCTGGCTTTGAGACTTCAGCCCAGTACCTGGGCAACGTGCCACCCTCTGTGCAAGAGAGGAACAGAAGCGCCTTTTTATACCAGCCATGTGCATTAGCATTGGTGCTGAGGAAAACCTTTTGTGTTGCTCGCAGTGGCTGAGGCATCAGCCTGTCTGTGCTGAGAGAGGAAGTGTTAGAGAGGCAGCAGGTCTCTGTCCTTGCTGCCCCTCCATCCTTTGGTGCGTGATTTTTCCCAACATTTCAAATTCAGAAAGAAAGATTTTGCAGTAATCGTTGTTGTCAAGCCCAAGACGGTGCTTAATCTTTTTAGAGGTGCTGATGTTGCCAGGTGTAGCTCTGGATGGCAGAGAGGTGACCAGCTTCAAGGCAGAAGAGCATAAAGATCGTTGGACTCCAGCTTGTGGGCTTGCTCCTGTCCCTGGCATTTCCTCTCCAAGCACTTCTTGATCTTTCCCCTCTGACCTCTCCAGGCTCTGGGCTTGCTCATTGATTTACTTGTTTGGTAAAAATCAGGAACAAGCTCCTTCAGCATATATAAAAGCTTTTTGGGGTAGGCAGGGCCCTGGTTCCCCATTCCCAGGGAAGAGGGACTGTAGACCTTCTGCCTGAGCAGGGGAGAGGTTTGGAGGGGAGCAGCTCTGCTGCTGGTCCTTCTACAGGGCTGTGCTGGAGGATGCAGCTGCCTGTTAGCCCCTTGGACAGAGTAGAGACTGAGAACAGCAAAATCAGTGGGGAAACAGTGAGACCAGATGTGACCCTGTTGGTTTGTGGGTCTTGAACACCAACTCTTTCATCCTCAGGAGAGATGTCCCACGTGGGACAGGTGACTGTCCTTTCCTTTTTACCCTGGCAGCTAGGCTATGTGCAGCCTGCAGCCTTGGCCCTCCCTCACCCAGGGTGGCAGAGCAGTCTTGGCCACTGTCTGGGCATGCTGTGGGGCTGGGAAGGGATGGCCTTGGGGACAGAGGATGGTGTAGGTGGGGGCTGATGCACTGCAGACAAGCAGGGGGCACCGGGGCCGGTTCTTCCCGTGTGTGATATTTCTGCGTGGTGGGTGGGTCTCCTCCCGGGCTTGGCGCCTGTGTCATGGTGTTTCCTGCTGCGTCCCTGGAGCGATGCTATCTCATGGTGGCAGTCTGGATCTGGGCTCCGATTGACGTGTTTGTGCCTTGAATAATCACAGCTTTCAAACAGCAGTTGCTGTGTTGTATGAGTTGACATTTGGAGAGGAGCAGCAGCAGCTTATTAAATTGAAAGTAGGGGAGGAAAAAAAAAGAAGGATGTGATGCTAGGTAGTGCTGTGCTCCAGGTTGCACCTCTTTGTTCACATTTTTAAGCTCTTTGCCTTTCTCTTCGTCTCTCTTGTCCTCTCAGTTCTGCTGGTTTCAATTCAGTGCCTTCAGATCCACTGACAGGACTTCGCACACAGTGAACTTTCTTTATACTTTAAAAAGCTTGGGGAGTTTGGGAAGAGACGTGTTTGTTGAGACACAAAAGATGGAGTGGCTGGTCACTGCTCCGAGGCTGTGGTGGCTTGTAGTCTAGCCTGTCTGATCATATTCAATGTAAAATCTGTATCCTTGCTGGGCAAACTAGACTTCACTCGCTAAATTGTGGCTGGATTTTACCTTAGGCCCTTTGTCTGCTTTAAACTCTGGAAGTATTTTGCTCCTTGGCCCTGGCATAGCAGGGTCATGGTCATTCATGCTTGGAGATGCTGGGTTTTTCAGAAACCAGAGACAAATGAATCATGCCTTGGGAAGATGCTGCCTGCAGGATGGGGAGTGTTTCTGAAGACAATCATTTGAGATGGCCTTTTGGGCTGTAATGGCTAATAATTGATCATTTTTTGCAAGAATTGAGCAAGAGGGTTTTATTGTTTATTTGTTATAGTTACTGAGAAGTGATTTTGGCTGGGGGGTAGGAGGCAGGGCAGGCTCCAGATGTAAAGATGAGATTGGCAGCAAAAAGCATGTGGCATCTAAGCTCCTCAGAAAAGAGCAGAGTGGTGACGTTATGGAGATGTTTTCTATTGTGTTCTGTTATTTTCCCTTTTGTTGCAACAAAATATGGTCAGTCCTACCTGAGGAGCACCAGCTGTCCATGATGCTGACTGTCCTCTGCTGCTGCTGCTTTCTTGGTGTGAATGAGGTTTTGTCTCTGGGCTCTCTAGCCCTGCAGTGCTGTGTCAGATGGTGCTGCTGGTGATGGGCTGTGCAGAGCTCGAGGACACCAGAAGTCTGGTTTCTGTCCTTGGTTTGGCTGTGCCATAAAGAGTTTTCTGGAGGAGATGGCAGTAAATCCTTTTGCAATTTGCAGCATTTGTGGTGTCTCAGTTTTCCCATTCACAAAGCAAGATTTATTATTGTTACCAAGTACAGAACATGTGAATACCTGCAGGAGACAGGTTTGATACAGGCATGTAGTATTAATGCTAGCAGCAAGAATGGTGTGTGGTTCTATTGTAGGATTTTTATTCTTTAAAAAAAAAAACCAACAAAAACAACAAAAAAACCCACCCCAAACCAAAGTATTTTCTTTTGATGTAGAATGTCTTATTGGACTTGGGATGATAAAGAATGAGTGAAAATTTTTGTTTCTTTATAAATGACCCTTTTAAATGGGATAACCCTATTAGAGTTAAATAGCAGGAAGTGTTCAAGTATTAGGATTATGGTCTGCTGATTATTCTGAGTAATAATATTTATACTGCAGTAGTCCCTGGATGCCCTGACTCTGGCCAAGTCTTCATTGTGCTCAACTGTATTTGACCAGTTCCTGCCAGGAAGAGGTTGGAGGCTGTCAGTACATGAGGCTGGACAGGGTGGGAGTGGGGGCTCTTGCCTGAGGCGAGTAGAGGCAAGGGGTATGAGGTGCTTGTGGCAGGGATATGCCCTGACCCCCTCCAGGCAGTGAGTTCTGCAGCACCCGTACCTCACAGCATGCTGGTGGGTGTGGGATGGGCAGAGGAGGTCTGGACTGTCCACAGGGCATCTCCACCAGTGGGCTGGAGGGGTAGGACATGGCTCTGATGGGGTGGCATGTCCTTCTGCTCCCCAGGAGAGGCCTGGCGGCTGGAGGATGACTGCACGGACCCCCCCAGGGACCCCCAGCTTGGCACGGCGGTGGAGGATGCCCCCTTCAGCTACTTCCGCACCCGGTCCTTTTACATGAGGAAGAGCCTGTCAGTTGACAACCACCTGGGATCCCTTGGCTATGCTGTCCACCCGGCGGAGACAAAGGCTGAGCGTGTCAAGACCAAGCTGCGTCGGCAATTCGTGAGTATTGGGGCATCTGACCCCCCTGCATTCACACGCACATGTCAGAGAGCTATTTTTATGCACAGCATTACCAAAACAACAGAAAAAGAGGCTGCCTCAGCCTGGTGGAGCAGATGGTGGTAGCAGCTCGAGTTTGCTCACATCATGGCAGAGCCCCTGCCTGCCTTGCCTGGCAGGGTTTCTGGCTCCCTGCTTCCCACTGTGCTGTTGCTGGATTGCAGGTGGCTGTTGCTTAGCTGGGTGATGCATGGGCAAGGGCCTTGTCTCTGGGTGCTGCCCTCCAAGGTATGAAACAAGGTTGAGAGTAGGAAATGAGTTTTCCTGTCCTCTGCCTCAGTTGCACAAGCAGCTGGGTCTTCTTGAGGGTTTGCAGATGGGTGCAATGAGGGGCTGGCGTGAGCAATGAGCTAGTGCTGAGACCCTGGGGCAGCTCAGCCCTTTCTGGCTCTTCAGGGCATCCAGATGGCAGGGACATGTCAGGGCTATGCCACAGTTTCAGGAGACTGATCAATGTTTCATGGGCTTTGCCTCGTCTCTTTCCCAGAGACACCTGATATAGGTGTTCATATGGCCTTCCTCCTGCCTTGTTACTGGCCTTGGAGTTGTAATGAGGGCTCAGGTGTCCCTGTGCTGAAAAGCACTTGGTGTTGGCTGGAAATGGGTGAGAGCATTGGTACAATGGGAGCAGAGGGGGAACTGGGTGCCCATTGGGTTGCCTCAGTTGGCAGCTGAGGCAGTGGTGCTCACCCTGCCCATAGGCTTTGGACAGATGCATCTTTTGAAGACCCCCTGCGCCCCAAGTCACTAACTTTCCTCTAGCCCAGGGGAGGGACTGATCCCTCTCCCAGGTTGCGTAGACTGATGCTGCCTCTGGTGTCTCCTGGGCTGCGTCAATGCACTGTGGTTTTGGGGGCTCACCTTCTCAGCTTGTGCTTGGATGGACTGTTGAATGTAGCTGCACCTTTTCTCCCTGAGAGGACAGTTCTGACCTCGGCAGCATGTCGACACTTTTCCATGTGCAGCAGCAGTGGATGCCCATGAAGGTGAGTCTGGGGGAGCTGATCACAACCCTGGTACTGGCAGTGGTACCCAAGAACCGTCTCTGTGAGAGCCTCAGGGCTGAGCAGAAGTGGGATGGGGCATTTGATGAGTGGCTGAAAGTCACTGGAGGTGTTTAAGATGAGGCGGCCCTGCTGTGGGATAAGGCATGAATATCTGCTTTATCTGTCTTTCAGCCTGGGTCTGCAGCCCCTAGCTGCGCCCAGGAGAGCGGGAAGGAGAGGAGGTTGCTGAGATGCTGGAGACCATTCCTCTTTCAGAGGTGGTCTTTCAATATCTCTGTGTGACCTGTCACCCCCAGATTCCCTCCTGCAGTGGAGATGGGCGTAAAAGGCACGGAAAGACTTGGGGTCTCAGCCCAACGAGCATCCCGGTGCCTGCAGAGAGGTGGGATCTGTCTGTCCCCATGCAGCAACCTGCTTGCTCCCTCAGTGCTGTGCTGGTAGCTCTCTGCACTGTCTGCAGCTGGTTTGCTTTGGCCTTTGACTTCATGAGGTTTTAGGGATCTTTAGCTTTCCTTGGTGTACCCGTGGAGCTGACTTATGCCCATCAAGGACCAGCAGGACTTTTTTTTTTTTCCGCCCCTTGCCTGTGTCATTTCTGGTTTGTTTTAACGGCTAAAAGATGTAGTACTGCCGTAGGCTCAGCCATGGGCTGTGACCCAGTGAGACCTACTGAGAAAAGCAGACTCATCCTACCTGGAAAGGGCATCAGCAGGGCCCTTCAGTGGAGGTTCAGGACAGCAAGTGTGCAGGACGCTGAGCTGGCAGCTTGTTAGCTGAGGCTTGGGCTGGTACAGGACCAGTATTCCCCACACAGCTAGAGTGCCTGCTTTTTTAAGTTCAAAGTAAAGGTCCTGCCAACCTGAGGAAGCTATATCAAAGAACAGGTAGCTAGTGCTGGGCTCCACATCCTCCTAAGGTCTGGTAATTACTTTCCATCTCTGTGCTGGAGGCATTGCAGTTTCCCCTGGGTTTGTGTTGTGCCCTGGCCTGCTGTGCAATGCCTGCCCTGCCCAGCCCCGGCTCTCTGAGCGTGGCTGGTGGAGGAATTGGTGCCAGGTGAGAGCTGCTCTCCCTGTGCATGGCAGAGCATTTACAGGAGAGAATGTGATTTGCGTTTTCTGCACTGGCTCATCTGGGACCTTTTAGGAAAGTCCATATTTAGATCTTGATTCATTTTTCCAGGATGTTGCACTTACCTAGCTCGTAATGTTAGATTTCTGGCTTTGCTCTTTCCGTGCTGACAGTCTAAGCTGCCTTGGCCTTGTGGTGCAGCTGCTTGGCTTTCTATTTTGGAAATTGGTGAGAGTGAGGGGAGAAGCTCCTGATACAGGGCTTTTGTGGGGCGGGCAGCTAGGACGGTAACCTGGTGGGGTGGATGGAGATGGGGCAGAACTATTGCCCGTGTGCATCCTGTGTTGTGCAGCTCTCTCACATCCATTTGGTTAGGCTCTCTGCCTAACGAAGGCTTTGTGTTGGTCATGGACATCTAAGGTTCTCCAAGGGAGAATTTATTGTAGCTCATCTGAAAACATTTGAGGCTTGCTTCCCTGCACCCCTGGGGTATGGCATGCTGGAATGCTGCTGGTGTTGCTGAGGCATCTTTCCTCTTCCCTGCCGGTGTGGAGGGAGCACCTGAAAATCCTGCTCCAGCTGTCCTTCCTGTGTCTGCCGGAGGCAAGCATGCCTGCTTTCCTCTGAGATCGTGGTGGAGTGCAGATTTCCCCTGGGCACATAGCTGGTGGCGTGTGTCTGTGGTCCCACTGCTGGCACATGATGGATCTTGCATGTACAGATTACTTGAATTTGCGTAATTTGAATTTTAAATTAATTCCAATCTTTGTGATTGTCAGAACGAGTTTTCTTTCCAATGAGCCCTTCCTTTTAACTCATCTAAGGCTTGTAATGTTGGCAGCACTTCTGCCTTTGAGAAAGAGGAGCATTTGGTTGCTTTTGACATCTGTCTCACATGGATCCCCTGCCTTGCCCCAGTGGGTCCAGCATGTCCATGCTGATGGAGGTGGTGGCCATGGCCATGGCTTGGGCTGTGCTCTGAGGCCTTGTGCATGGTGTTTTGAGTCACTTGGTAATAGGCAAGGGACTGTTTTGGGTTTCATGCCAAGCTAGATCTGCACTGCCTCTGAGATGGATGGTGAGGAGCAGGGATGGGACCTTCTGCAGTGTCCTTTGCCTGGGGGGAAGAGGAGAGCAACGATGGCTGCATTACAGGCTGGGTGAAACTTCTTGTCTTCATAGGAGCCCTGATCATTAAAGGCACCTACTAAAGTCAGCATTAGCCTTACAGAGCATTAAAAGAGGTCACCCAGGACTGAGTCACTGTCTGTGATGACTGCTAAGGACGGTCAGTGCAGATTACAGCAGGGCTCTGAGTGAATTTGTACTCTTTCCCCTTGGGATTTTGAATACTCTGTATCTAGGCCAGCCTCCAGTTATCTGCGATCTACCCTCTTAACCAGGACTGCTGATAAATGATGGAGAGTGGCTTGGCAAGCTCCTCTGTCAGCTCCCTCAGCACGCTCTGGTGGGTCCCATCTGGCCCCCCCATAGACTCGTGAGTGTCCAGGTGGCGTAGCAAGTTGTTAACTGCTTTCTCCTGGATTATGGGGGATTTATCCTGCTCCCTGTCCCCATCTTCCAGCTCCTGGGGGTGGATACCCTGGCGATAACTGGTCTGACTATTAAAGACTGAGGCAAAGAAGGCATTAAGGGTCTCTGAGCTGCAAGGCACAGGTAGGGCAGTGGGATCCCAAAGCAGCAGTGGTTATTTTGCTCAGAACTTGGATTAGACTGGAGGGTTTTATGTCTCGTGGTCACCTCTGCCATGGGCTGTTTTGCACTTGGCTGCATCTCTGCCATTAGGATGGGAGAAAATCCTCCAGTGTAGTCTAGGAATTTATTCTGCACCTTGGGCATTTAATACCAATTTTGGTTACTCTGACCCTTATGAATGCAATTGCCTTGGAGACCTTGGCTGAGACATGTGTGAGATGGGCAAATAATTATATCTTTTTTTTTTTTCCCTGCATCTGCTGCTTCTGCAGCACGTGCTGACTCTCCATGCAGTGAAACGTACTGCCTGGACTCTGCCAGCCCTTCCTGGCCAGCCTGCCTACAAGCACACAGACCACTTGGGAGAAGGGTCATCCCTCCTTGTGCAAAAATGTTTTTTTGCATGATTTCATGATGGACGGACATTTATTCTGTTCATCCCCTCCCACACCCAGCCTTCTCCAGGGCTTTCTGTGCATGTTGGGCAGCTTCATCCAAATCTGGGCAAGGATTGGGCATCTCAGAGGTGTTGCTACAGCACACTGGGAGGATGGCTGTGTGGGGAAGGGATGGAGGGGTGCAGCCTCAGTCAGCATTCACCCCAGACCTCCTTCCTTGTCATCGCACTGTATGTGAAAAGATGGATCTGGGCACATTGGGATGTTTTACTCTATGCTATATATCTCTGAAGATGCATCGGTGGGTGCAGAGGTGCCCTGCCTTTCTGCGGTCAGTGGGGAACTTGGCTGTGAGAATAGGAAAAAGGCAATTAAATCCAAGTATCACACAAAGCCAGATGGCCAGAAACACTGACAACCTTCTGGGACAACTGCAGAGTTGATTCCCTGGAGGTCCATGAATTTGTGTAGCTCCTGACCCTGCCCTGGCTTTGCCTGGTTTCCTCAGTTTCGCCTTGGGGATTGTACATTTGTGGCTGCATTTCCCAGCACGCTGCCACTGCCAGGTGCATACCTGCGGTGGGCGACTGGGATGGGGCTGTGGTGTTTGCCTGGTGGCAGCTCAGCTTTACACTGTCTTCAGCTCCACAGAAGGATGAGTCTGTGTGTGTTTAATCACCCACCTGCCTCTGCAACAGGGACAGGCAGGGTGAGGAAAGCACCTGTGACTCGACATCCGGCGCGCTGGGACAATTTACAGCCATGCAGGAGAATGAGGGGATGTGCAAGCACTGCAAGCCATATGATGTTTCACAGCAAGCTGTGAGTAGGTGAGAGATAGCATTTCTTTTCCTTTCAGCTGTAAATGCCTCTCCCATTGTGGAGGTTAGGTGAGCAGGACATAGCCTGGGAGCTGCCTGTGCCATGTTTCAGCTATTGGAGCATCTTTCTGGTGCTCTCAATGGTCTTGGTGGTGCCTATGCTGGCCTGCTGGAATGGCTGAGGGAGCCTGTGCCTGCAGTCAGGATGCATTTGTGGCTGAAGCCAGTGTGGAAGGTGTGGAAAGGTTACAAGCTCCAACAACAATGCTGGCAATAGCAGAGAAAATCCCAGGTGAGAGCAGCAGGTAAACATACAGCACTCCATCAGCACAGGTTTAATGGCTTTGTAAAAGGGCAGCTGATGACACCTTAATTGCTTATGTCCATTGTGTGTGGTGTTTGGTCAGTGCTGATGCATGACACTCAGGAGGTTCCTGAAAGCTTGCACACACTCTTCCCTTTTCTTCTCTGCAAACCCTCGCTCCCTGACCCCTCAGCAGCCTTCCTCTACCCACAGTTAAAAAGCTCAGCGCATCTGTGGGGTGGGCACATAGATGCCGACTGGTGCTATAAAGTGTTTACAGCCTGGTGGGGTACACCAGCCTCCACCAGCAAACCTGTTCTGGTTGTGGGGACCTGCAGGCAGAACTGGAACATATGCTCCCTCTCTCAGATGGAAGGAGCAGGAATTCTGGTGTTAGAGAATTTTTCCAGTTCTGGGAAGGGAAATTACTTAGCAATTTCTCTCTTAAACCTGTTCATTGATATTTATTTAATGTTTAACACAGGGCAAACCACACTGCATTTGGAAATCATGTGTAGGAATCCCCTCCTGTTTGTTGTATGCAATGTGAGGCCTGCTGATGGACAGTCTTTCAGGGGTTTGAGACTACAGTCTCTGACAGTGCCTTAAAATAAATAGGCGGTAGCTGTGGACCCCTGTGCTTGAATCTAGGAGGTGTTTATTGCTGAGTGACAGACTTTGGGTTTGATTTGAATACTGCCATTTTTCAGGTTGGATACTACTGCAAATTACATGTCATTTTCCCAGGGTTCTTATAAGAAAGGATGTAGATTGGCTTTGGTCCTACCTTGGGCCTGTCCAAATAACTTATGTGAACTACTAGGGAATAGCCTCTACATACAAAACATAACCACAATTGAAAACTGCCACGGTTTCCCTGCAAACATGCAGTGTTTGCTCCCTCTACTGGCTTTGCTTTGGGGAGGAGCAGCCTGCATTCAGCTCTGTGCAGCCTGCACAGGGATGGGGATGCTGGTGGAGCGCAAGGCTGGCTTGGGAGGTGGTGGAGGAAGCATTCAGTGAGTTGACAGAAAGAAAAGCAGCGACTTTCCAGCCTCTGATGCATTGGCATTTTGCTTCTGGGCAAGAAGCATCAAATGCACAGAAAGCAACGGGATTGAGGAGGAGGAAAGCAGACTCCTTTGCCAGTTTCCAATTTTACTCTGCTTTTCCAAGCTAGACTCGCTGAAAATGTGCACTGCGTCCTTTGGTATTTGAAGTCTGTGTGAAAGAAGAGAACGAGTACAGTGACTTAAAATAAGTGAGACAGTATTTCATGAGCGGGAGTATTCCTCCTCTGTGACAGGACTGGTGCCTTACAGTGTGAAACTTGAATGAGTTTTCTGGTTGGTGCTGCAGCCCAGGGTGGGGTCTCAGCGATGCAGGGTGGGCTGGGGATGCCTTGGGCTGCAGGCAGTGATGGTCCAGCTTGTGGAAAAGCAAACGCTTTTGGATGGCTTGATCTTGCTGAGCACACGGGGGCTTGTGCGGGCAGGGCCCAGACCAGTTTCTGTTTGGGGTGAGGAGATGCCTCTCCCCAGCACAGCTTCTCCATCGGCCTTTGGCTGGTTGTTACCTCCCAACAGCTGGGTGTGATAGTGACAGTGGCCACATGTCTGCTGCCCAGGCCCTTCCTGACCTCTGCATTGAGTCAGAGAGGTGCCACCTGTTGGGGTTGTTCCTGTTAATCCCAAAGCACAGAGTCTGGTGGTTTTCGTCATCCTGGTTTCCTTTTCCTCTCACTTAGGGGCTCTGTGGTTTGCCAGCAAGAATGGCTTCATGATTGCAGGTCCCTGGATCCCAGACTGGTCGCTGGTTAGACCAGGCGTAGTAAATCACATCCTCTGCTGACCATAGGTCCTCCTGGTCCACATACAGACCTTTTATGTGTTTCCCTTGGTAGAGCTGCTCCTGTCTCTTCCTCTTGAACCCTCTTGCTGTTGCTTTCCCAGATATCAGACAGCAAATATGGTTGCTGTAGTCTGTCCTCTTAGAACTCAGAGCTCACAGTCTGCAGGTCTTTGAGTCTTCTCAATCTGAGGAAAGCAGGTACCCCAGGTTCATGGAGAAAATGGTGCAGCTCTTTGCAAATGCAATCCCCAAAATGCCCTTCGTTAGCTGTTTGAGAATGCCAGTGAAGAAAGTAGTTTGACAGCCTGAGGTTTATACGCTTCAGAGTACTTCCTCTCCCTGCAAGCAAATTCATGCAGGGAGGTGCTTGTGCCTGAATAAGCCCTTTTGGACACTGTTGTGGCTTCCTACAGACTCAAGGATCTGGCAAGTGGATGCAGCTGCAGAACTGGGAGCAATTTAATGTAGTGGCTGTCTGTGGGTGGCACTTTGTGTGTGCTGGATGCCATCAGCTGGATGCTCTGGAGCCTCACCAGGTGCAGGCTGCCTGGGGATGCACAGGATAAATCACCAGTGTACTGGAAAGCTTGCTTTTTCCATTAGAAACCATGTGGCTCCAAGAGATGCTTCATCATGTCAGGGCATGGGTGCAGTAGCAGTTGTGTGCTGCAAGAGGTCTCTGCAGCACTGTACTTCTGTGCACCATTACCCACCACAGAGCAGCAGCTTCTGGGGCTGCTTGGACTTTTCTTCCCCCACGTCTGGAAGAAGGTCTTTGTTTTACCTATCCCTGCCCTCACTGGAGAGGTCTGAGTTCTCCTCAGCCTCCAAATCCTCACTGTCTCCCTACTCCTCCTTGTACCTGGGAGCCTGGGGAAAACTGCCAGAGCTCCCCAAAGCATTCTGGGGTCACCATGTCTGAACACGATCGTCACATCTGACCATTCATTGTTAACAGGTGCTGTCAAGGGCTCTGTGCTTTCCCCTGCATCTGCACCTGGATGCGAGGCTTGGCTCTTTGCTGCTGTCTGCTTCCCAGCATGAGCTTTGATAGTGGGGAGAGTGCTGGGATGTGACCCTGGTGCCACCCAGAGTGTGCTTGTCCTGCTGCAGGCACTCAGGGTCCCAGCACATAAGGTGGGGTTTGTTGCCTGCTTGGCTTTTCTGGACCTGCACTAAGGAGGAAGTGCCCTTGGGGGAACGTTGTTACAGACCAGAAATGGTATCTGAATGGAGCTTTTTCTTGCACAAAGACTGCCTGACCTCAGTCTTCCCCTGCATGAGCAGCTTCCCTGGCAGTATGATGTGGCATGAAGGCTGTCACCCTGCTTCATGGGACACTGGCATGTATGGGGGAGAGGTGATGTATCCAATTTGTGTTGCAGCGTGTCTCCTTTCCCGCTCTGTGCAGGTGCATCAGTGCCCACCCTGGCATGTGGGAACACGGTGGGCACCCTGAGGGCTTTCTGGGTGCAGATTGGAGCTGGTTTAGCTCCTTGGGCAAAGGTGACAGTGGAAGGCAGAAGGTCTGGTGGGGACATGTCTCCAGCCTTACACAGAGGGGCTGGGAACGGGGAGAGCTCTCTGCCATCACCAGAGTCCTTGGCAGGCTCTCTGTGGGCTCTCTTGCTCACTGAGAAACTTGTGGTGACGTCCGAAACCTCCCAAGGAGCAGAGTGAAGCGGAGGTTCTTAGAAGGAGCTGGCAGTGATCTCAAAGGGGACATCGGAAGGTGAAGATTAAGCAGAGCATTTCCGGTGGAACAAGATGATGTTTTGGGTCAGGTGTCATCTCGCTTTGACGGCAACAACAGCCTTGCTGCTGTTGGGAAGGATGGAAAAAGAAAGGATCCTGAAACATAAGAGCTGTTTTGCTATTTACTTTGGTTCTGTTTTTACTCCAAGAATAGAAACAAAGACGATGGATTTGCATCACCAGGAGCAACTTGAGGAGGGAGGAGGAAGCAGTGGGGCCTCATTAGTGGCAGGAATGTGCTGGCAAGAGGAGGGGCCCGGTGACAGGAGAGGCGGTTTGACCTGGGGGTTCCTATTAGCATTTTGTTCATCTCGCTTCTTCCCCCTTGGATTTTATTTTTTTAATGACTAGTTTATGAGCTTCGGAAAGCCGAGCCTTATCTCTACAAGGGAGCATTTGCAGAGTCGGAAATAACCCAGGCTTCAGCAGGGAGTAGGGTGCCTTTGGAGGCTGCCCCAGATGCATGGTTGGGTCTCGATCTCCTGGAGAGAAAAGGAGATTGATATCTTTCTGCACTCGCTATTTAAAGGTCTTTGCCTGTCAAACGTTGAAAGCTGTTTTTCCTCCCTGCTGCTACTGCAGTTGCATCTCCAGTCAGAGCCTGATCCCACCAGAGGACTAAGAATAGCTGCACAGGGATGGCGATAGGGTGGCTGTATGGCCCACAGCTGTGAGGCCTTCAGCCTTGCTGATCCTTGCCCTGGAGGAAGATGGTAAGGGGAAGGAGGACTGGGTTGAAGATCAGTGGGATGGATACTTTGGCTGTGGAGCTCTTGACGAGTCATTCCATGGCAAGGTGTGTGCTTGCTGCCAGCCTTCTGAATCTCTTCTTGCTGAAGCCTCCAAGCAACCCAGGAGAAGGTTGAGCTGGGACCCAGGGCCAACTGGCCATGGAGTAGAAAGGCAGAATTAGGCTTTTACAGGTCTGAGATCTTCCTTCTGTTTTCTTTGGCTGATACAGAGGTGGCTTTCCAAGGTAGAGAGAATAGCTTTTCTGAGATACCCAGCTACCAGCATGACAGTGTTCAACTTCTGGATCTTCCTGACAGCAGAAATGTCCTGCCTTGTGAAAAGTTTCAGCGCTTCTGGATGCCTTGAGGAAAGCACTATGAAGGCTGCTGTCCTGGACAGACTCTGTGTGCACGCAGTTTCCCTGTGGGTTGGTGAGGTCTTGAGACTCTTGCCTGGGCCCCTATTTTCTCTTGAAGAGGAGAGGGAGGAAAGTGATTGCTGGAGGAAACAAGGTCTGGAGCTTCACATAGGGAAGCTGCTAGGGACATTGGCAGGGCCATGTGGGGCCTGGATCCTTGTTCAACTCCTCCTGCATTCAACTATGGTAATAACTGCATTGCATGGTGAGGAGGAGACATGTGCATGGTTTGCGGTACACCATGGCTGGAGGGGAGCACGTGCTGAGTCTGGTTTTGGTTCATGCTGCTTCCCCTCTGGCAGGGATCTTTCCCTTTCAATAGTTGGCCTCTGTGTTTTTATAGGTGGGTTTTATGTCAGGCTTGAAAGTCAACAGCGAATCCAGTCCATAGCTCAGCTGTTTCATCCAGGTTTTTGCTCAAACGATCATTTACTGTTCCTTGTGGCCATTTAAGGTACCTGTGGTGAGCATCTGTGGCATTGGCTCTGGAGCAATAGATCATGCAGTGGCTGCTTGAGTAATAGCACAGAGCATCGGTGGCCCAGAAAGTAGGGAAAATAGAGTCCTAGTGCCTGATGCTGGCTTGAGAGGGGATTTGTTTTGTCTTGTTTGGGGTAAAAAGGCACCAACTCCTCTGCACTGGAATTAAGCCCCATGATGCTCCAGGAGGAACATATAAAGCCACACAACTTCCCTGGCAGACTTCCTGTTGTTTACCCTGTTCTCACACATGGGAGCATTTAGGGCAGGAAGCAAGAGGTGCGCTGGAGACTTCTAGAAGGGCTTCAGGTGAATCCAGCCTTTCCCCCAGACCTCTGGCTGGTCTTCTGTGGGGGATGTTTGATTCTGGTGTGCTGTTGTCAAGGGCCTCAGGGTGACAATATTGATTGTCTGATATGGCGTTCCCAACCTTTCTGCATGGAGCCCGCAAGGAAATACCTTCTCAGGTAGGTGCAGGCCTTTCTACCATCCTTCCGTGTTCTTCCTGATGTACGGTGTTGGAACCAAAGAGCCATTTGACATGATTATGCATAGCCTGGTAAATCAGCAAGATGATTTGTCATCTGAGAAGCCAAGTGGGACACGGCAAGTCTTCAACTTGAGTATTGCTGATGAGTGAATTAAGTAACTGGAGCATCTTTGGACATTGCCTGCTTCAAGTTCGCCTCACACCTGTTTGATAGGACTTGAGTTGAAGCTGGCTGCAGCTGAGCACTAGTCAGCCATGTACTCCTGGGGCTTATACACTGATTTAACACCTGCAGGGTAAAACAAACTTTAGTTCCTGACACGTACAGCAGATCAAGACGTTTTTCTTTCCTACACGTGGCCGTAGGCATCCATAGATGATATAACTGAGTTTAATTGGCAGTGGTGCCTGACCTCCCCCTGCAGAGATGTCTGTCCAGCCATGTGTATGTGCTAGGGTCTGCTTTTGTGTACCTTTTTATTGCTTGTATGTGGTGACTGGGAATGCTGAGCTCTGGCCATCTGTCTATTTGGGCTAGATTTTTCATGGAAATCCTTCAAAACTGTGAAGTGGTGAAATAGATACACCCCAGCACATATGCCTGTGGGGTAGTGATGGACCTGCTCAGTTTTGGTGGTTGTTTTCAGTTTTACAAGGGCAAGCCTGCTCTTTTCAGGCTCATGGCACTTGAGATGGCAATAGGCATGGCTTCATCTGGTGCAGGGCTTTGTCCCACACCGTGGGAGCCCTCCGCTCCTGCAGTGTGCTCCTCTCAAGGGAGCAGCCCTGGGCTCTGCTGGTGAAGTGATGCTGGTTGGGGTGGGCAGTGTTTGGCATGCACAGAGCCCCTCCTGTGCTTTTCCTTCCTGCTGGTGCAACTGCAGTTTGTGCTCCATGTTTTCTATGTGTGTGCACCATCATGGGGCTTGTGTGTCTGAGGAAGACTAAAGCACCGCAGTCTCCCTTGTAAGAGCATCAGGGAAGCCACAAGAGCAAGCGGGAGCTCCATGTGTGCTGCAAACAATTTATTAGAGAAATTAATGACCGAGCTAAGAAAAGGTGGTTTTTTCATCCTGGGAAGGAAATAAATGAGTAAATTACTGTCACAGAGTGGTGGGTAGACCTCAGTAAAGCGGCCCAGGAGTTTCCTGGGGCAGAAGGAAGGCCGGGAGAGAGGAGAGGGTGGCATCCAGCCATGTTCATCCTGCAGGAACCCTGGCCCACGGAGCTTTAAGCCATAGCTGGGAAGTGGCTCCTTCTTCCCCAGCTGATGCAGGGATGAAGTAAACCCCCTTCCTGCCTGTCCTCCCAGCCGCCCCGCCTGTGAGCCCAGGCTGGCGGTGATGGAGAGCCTGGCAGAGGGCAGAGGGGATGAGGCTCTGGTTTATTTTAAAACATGAGCAGTCAAGGTCCTTGGCCACTGTGAGTCAGTGTGGGGGCTGTGGGAGGCTGTGTAGGGATGGTGCAGCTCAAAGCCTGGTCTAAATATATTTAATTAGCCTGCATTTGGAGACCTTTTATAAACAAACCAGTGACAAGCTGCCTCTTTTTCTGTTGCCAAGGCCTGTGCAGAAAATATTTAGATCAGCAGCAAAGGCAAATAATCTTAGTCTAGGGACGCGAGGGGTTTTATTTTGCAAGTTCTTCTTGCATAGGCTTTATTTATTCATGGTTTTGTTTGGTGGTTCCCATCATACATAAACTCGGACCCTGTTAAGGCATGGACTTGTCTCCTTTCTCCAGGAGCATCCAAAGCCCCCATGAGCATTGCTCCCCCTCCTGAAAAAGTTATTGTTCCTAGAAAGCAGAGCAGCGCTGCTGGAATGTTAATTGGGGGAAGTGAATAACCACTGCTACCCTCTGCCTAACCTTCCCCAGCCCCCTCTTAATGAGCAAATTGAATTTATTTAGGTATTGAAGGTCCTGTCTCTCCCTCCCCTGGACAAACTGAAGTGTTCATTGTGCAGCTCTGCATTGGGATTTGCTACCATTTGTTCAAGGAGTTTTTTTTTTTTTCTTTTTTTTTTTTTTTAAAAGAAAGGCAAGTTTTAAGGTGGGGAGTGCTCTTTTTCTCTTGCTGAGGGGAGGGGAGATGAGTTGTGGTGCACAGAGGCGCGCAGGGGACTGGGTTTGTTGTCACTGTTGCTGTTCCCAGAGTGACTCGGGCTTCGTGCATGGGAGGGGATGCACGTGTTTTCCCATGTCTCCTTGTCAAAACCTGCGGAGGAGACGTGAAATCCAGCCCATGTCTGTAGCGGAGAGTAAAATCTGCCACATGTCTTGGCGGGTGCTCAGGGTGCTGCTCCCTGCCAGCCTAGCGCCTGTCCTGGGGCCTTGGGTCCCCATCCCACCTCCTGCTCAGCCCAGCCAGTGCAGCACCGGTGGAGAGTTGGGGCTGCATCCAGTCCCATGCCGGCCAGAATTGGTTTTGCCGGTGAGGATGAGGCTTTGAGGCTGTCTGGGAAAACCCGCTAATGCTGCCACAGCTGGCACGGGGGGATTGTGGTTTTGCATCTGCATTTCTCAGTGGCGAATACTTCATCATGTGCTGTTCTGACACTCTGTCCCAGCCTCAAGCTGTCGTTTTATGGCTGAGATTACAGTTCCCACAGATGTGCACAGCTGGCTGGAGAGCCCTGGTCGTGTGGCTGGGCTCCTGGCTGGGGCAGGGCACAGCCCCACTCATCGGAGCTCAGACAGCCCCATGGCATAAAGGCTGTGGGTTTGAAGGGCTCAGGTTTGCCTGCAGGCTTGAAAGTGGGTTTGTGTACCGAAGCATTGATATTTTTTGTTTTCCTGGTCACTGGACTTTAGATTTCCCAGTTGCGCCATTGGCTGGGTTTTTCTGGTGGCTATAGGGATACAGGTGTCCTGGGATCTGCACCCCATGCTGTTAATGCCATGACTGTCCCAGTTATCAGAGCCAGCTGGGCTTGGGCTCCAAACCCTTCACTGTGCAGTGCAAATGCTTTCTTAGATTAAAGCCCAGAATTTTAAGTACAAATGAGATTGGCTGGTGGAGTATCTCCAGTGCCATTTATTTTGACATTGAATTTGTCATACAGGCTCTTCACACTGTTAATTCCCGTCTCTCAGCAGGCTGCTATTGCTTGCCTGGTTGGTTGTTGGCTGCAGGTGCAGGGCTCACTGGGGAGGGGGTTGTGGCCAAGAGGGATGTCCTGGCATTTCCATAAGATGCTTCTGCCAAGAGAATCAAGGCTGATGCACTTATAAAATCCCAGAGGCTTCAGAGCTGGTGGTAGCAGAGGGGAG
The DNA here is from genome assembly GCA_013400535.1 of Scopus umbretta. NCBI lineage: Eukaryota > Metazoa > Chordata > Aves > Pelecaniformes > Scopidae > Scopus > Scopus umbretta. The sequence continues at coordinate 5,710 of VZTL01024959.1, read as the reverse complement.
AGGTTATGCCGATCTGCTTCCTTGCAGAATCAGGAACTGGACTTTTTTCTTACGTACAGTGATTTTTTTTTTTTTTTTTTTTTTTTTTTTTTGTCAGTGTTCTGCATTTAGTGTTGGCTTGGTTTTCCCAAGTTTGACCTGGGAGCCTGACAGTTTGGAGAGAGACTTGTCTGATGGTCTTGGGGTGAAGATGGAGGTGAGGCAACAGGATTTCATCGGTGGGCTGGACCCAGGATGTGAGTGGTGCTTCCCAGAGGTGGGCTGGGGAGAGGGTGAGCACCAAGTACATCACCCTGTTGGGTCTCAAAGCTCAAATATCCCCTGTGGTCCCTCCTCCTCATGGCATGTTTTATGAGGGAGTCTGCAGAAAGGAAGGAGGGTGATGCAGAAAGTTTGCAAGTTTGAGGGCTCAGCTGGACCCCCCTGAAACACCTCTCTTCTTCCATGTGCAAGCCTGTTTGTGGATGGTAAGACTATAGGGAACTGGCAGGGTCACCTTGCCAGTGTGCTGACTCCCTCCTTCCCTGGTGTGAGGGGCTCTCACATCAGCTGCAACTTGGGGCAGAGCCAGGGAGCAGGACGTGCACCTGGTGTGGCTCTGACAGTGATCGGTGGGATGGCTTCCCTCTTCCACTGAAGTCTCTGCGCAAGAGGAGGTGAGAAATCCTGGGCCATGCTAAAGCACAAAGCCCTAGCCTGGTAGGGGCAGGGTTTTGCACTGGGAAACATCTTGGTGAGGACATGTGAAACTGTCTTGCACATAATTTCTTGCAGCTTCTGCAGGGTCCCCCCGTTCATCCCCTTATCTTTCCAGATCTGCTTTGTTAGGATGGCCAGGGAAACCTTGTTCCTCTCAGTGGGGAGGACTGTAGGGGAAGGTTTATTTTCATTACTTCACAATCCAGGTGTCTTTTTCCAAGACAAAGTAAAATATCAAACTGACTTAACCTCTCCTCACAGGAGGAGAGGACAGTTCCCTTCCTGACTTGGGGCAGCTGGAGTGCTAGGACCCTGCTTTCTGGAGCAGGATGGATGTAGATGCAGTCTTTGGGGTCTAGGGACTGCATTGCAGTGAGCAGGGAAAAGGGATGTGATACTCCCTCTGCACAAGGATAGTTTTGGCTTCAAAGCCTCATGTGGAGCAGTTTCCTACGATGCAGGAAGGTGTTACTGGGACTAACTGTTGGAGCCATGGCTTGCACAGAAATTAGTCTCCCAGGCTGCCAGGGACCATCCATCCTCTGCACACCACCCCAATGGCCCACGTTCAACCCTGGTGCAGACTGGCACACCGCAGGAGATGTGCAGGGGGACAGGGCCAAGGGGTGCCTCCCACGGGTGACTCCTTATGACTCCTTTCTCTCCTGCAAAAAAACCCCCACTCTTTGCCTCTTTGCAGCTGCAACTGGGTCCTGTGCATGGGCTCGTGGTGACTAGTGACCGTAAGAAGAAACTCCAAATTTGGGCTTGGTCCTTGGCCGTTGCTGGGTGGTCAGGTGTCTTCTGTGATGGATGCTTTGTAGGGTCTCAGGCCCTTGGAAAGCAAATTCCTCATGTGTTGTGTGCTGAGTTTAGGCAAGCAGGCCTGGAAGCTGAGGAGCCATGCTCTCACCAGCAGGAGAGACGTGGTTTGTGGCTGGGCTGATGCTCAACCCTGCCTCAGGCTCAATTCCTGTCCTTTTCACAGGAGAAATGAAGTGATCCGTTCTGCAAAGCAACCCTCTGGCAAGCTCTGGGTAGCTCCTGTTTCCTCTCCCAGCTCTCTCTTCCAAGTGGCATGGAATGTTTGCACTGATGGGTATCAATTGCTGCTTGCCCCATGTTCAGTTGCACACCAGCTTCATAGCATCTTAATGAGCAGAAAAAACATAAAATGCAGCAGAAGGCAGGTGTTGGATGCTTGGGAAGGGGTCCTAAGCCTCCTTGGCAGCAGCAGCCTCTGCAGGACACCCCCTTTAGTAGGTTTGGTGTTTGATGTTAAGTGTAAGAGTGTTAGTCCCTGTGTGGGAACTTGCACTCCTTCACTTTGGTGTGCATCCCGACTCTGTGAACCTCCGGGTACCAGTGTTACCCCCATGCTCTGCCCTGGCCAAGGCTCAGACAGAAGTGAGCAGTTTCCCATCATTTGGTGCATTTTTTTTTGTGTAGATTAAACCCCATTTTTTTTTTCTTCCTGGCTACCTACTCGAGTTGTCTGTGCTGCTCCAGCTGCTCTCCATCCCCCAGCATTTTGTTCCCACCAGCCCTCCCTCTCTTCTCCCTCCCTCCCTCTCTTCTCGCCTTTGCTGTCCTCTGTGCAGCTGCTGCTTCCCCCTCGGTAGTGGGGAGGCTTTGCTGGAGCTGCTGGGCTGCCTAGCTGCATGCTAGCAGGAGGAGGTGGCAGGTCCTGGCTTTATCCATCCCCTCCTTCCTTTCAGTGCAAAGGAGGGAGAGCAGCAGCCAAACCAGCTTGAATTCCAGGTCTCCCCGTATTGCATTTGTAGACTCCTTTTATTGTTCATTTGTTGCTGATTTGTATATTCATGATTAAACCCACAGCTGTCCAGTGCCCGGAGGATTTTGAATTAATTAGAATGACAAGAGACATGGTCTTTGCAAATAAAGTAATCATTTTTCCCTGCACTGAACATTCATCCTCTTTCAAAGGTTCTCTGTGTGACGCAGATTTGCTACACTTTCAGCCAGGACTGTGGGGAGATGTCTGGTTCTTGCAGTCCTCTTTATTTCTGTGGCAGACATGGGTGTGATGACGTGGGAGGAAGGGGCAGTGTGTTAAATGCTCTGATAGTTTTTAATGGTGTCAAAATCTGCCATTTAAATTGGGACTTTCATGCTAGAGAAGAATTGAAAGGGGAAGATGGGCGTGAAAATCGATGCTGTGAACCTCTGTTCCTTGGCAGTGTCCCTGTTGCAATACTTGTTGATCAACCTCCCACCCCCTGGTCCCACTTCCCCTCCTGTTGGAGCTTAATCCTCTCCTGATGGCATCCTTGCACTGCCATGGAAATTGCCATCCAGCTGGTCTGGCACTTCACTTCTGCCTGGTGTGGAGAGCTGGAGCTGGATTCTAGTGGTGACCCAGCTGGGGAAGCAGCACAATTCCTGCTGGGTCAGTGGTTGGCACTGTGGTGGCTGGAGGTCAACATGTGCCCTGCAGCAGCAGGGGTCTGGGACATGAGTGGCATCAGCAGTATCCCTGGGTATTGTACCCTATATCCACGCTACTGTTGTCCTAGCGTGCTCTTCTTTTCGTAAATGATCCTACAACTCATCATAAAGCTTCCTGAAGTGACTGCAACTTTTGTTCCTTGCCTTCCTGGAGTCCAAGAGACCAGTGTGAGATATTTGCCCATCAAACTCGCCAGAAATGCCTGGGACCTCTCCTCTGGGTGCCGTGCTGGCTCCTGGTCCCTTTCTGAGGACAGTGATGGGAACAGCTGCTCGGCGTTCCTGGCACGGCAAGAAGGGAATCTGTGGCAGTGGTGGCAGAGGGTAGTCAACACTCAAGATGGGCCATGGCCCAAGGTTGTGTCAGAACCATGTCCCCAGGGTTGTGGGACCTGCCTGGCTAAGGAGGGATGGGGGAAGCCTTGGGAAGCAGAGGAGTGGGGTTGAGATGGGCTCATGTTTAATGTAAAAAAGGCAATGAGCAAAGACATAAGTATTTAAACTAGGCATTCCCTTGAGCTGAGGCTTACAGAAGTGATGGCTGTCCTCTGGTCCAGAATACAGGCATGGGATAATTGAGGATCAGGCTGTGATGAGGACCATGGTGAGCAGCACCTCTGTGCCCTCAGGAAGGATGGAGGGGTGTCTCTGCAGAGAGGAGGAGGAGATGTCTTTACCAGCTGCAAACATTAATCCTCACGATGTAGCTGAGGGCAGGCAGGCTGCCATCAGATCCTCAGAAGGTTCGTTGGTTGCAGTGGCCTTGCTGGATGTTTTTTATAAGCTCCACCAAGGAGCTTTGAACCTCTACAAAACTTCACTGTGAGAGGAAGGTTTGATGGATGGTGGTGGGATTTCTGCGGGTCCTGCTCTTTAGGGATCACAGTGTCCAGGGAGCTCTTCAGGATGACACACAACCCTCCTGTGCTGCACAGTGGTGGCAGTGAGCTCTTGGGCACGTCTTGCAGGAGGTTGGTGGTCAAGCCCAGAGGCCAAGTTCTGGGTGAGGGCAGCCCTTCTGTAAATTACACATAAGGGACACTGTTATGGCACTGTGTCCTTGGGTGCCAGGGCTAGATGGAAGGAGGTTCAGTGAATCGTGATCTTGCTAGAGGAGCTGCTCTGTGTCACACAGAACACCAAAGCTGTTCCTGCAGCACTGGGGAGACACCAAAGGCAAGGGAGATTAATGGCTTAAAATTAAAAATGCTGCATGTGAGAGTCCTCACTGGAGTGTGAAAAGTATTTACTCCTCAGAGACTTTCTTGATTGTGTTGTTAAAAAACCACTTCCATTAGATGAATCGTTACACGTTTGAAGGTGGCTGCTCAGCTCTGGGTGAAAGCTGAGGGTGCCACACCACCAGCCAGCTGTGCATCAGATTGCATTTCATATTAAATGCAATATTTAGATATACTGATTGAAGGCTTCACCCCATGCTGATGAATCTTAAATGTCTTGATATTTGGCATGTCTCAAAAAATTCTGTGATTGTCCAGGCCTTGGTCTAGCAAACCATGGCAGCAGGCTGTTGGGTGGGATGCCAGATCACGCCACCAGCCTGAGCTTTGCTGGTTGACTTTCTGGGGCCAGCTCTGCTCTCACTCTTGTGTGGGACAGGATTGGAAGTAGCACATCTTAAGTAATGCTGCATCTCAAGAAACAGGTCAGTGGCTGCTAAGATTCATTTCCTGTAGGAAAAAACCTCCATTTGCCTGATCTGATTATAAAGGAAAAATGGACTGGGCTGTATGGAAAAGCTGGGAGTTATGTAGTAGGTAGGACAACCTGGAATGTAGGTTTATTTGTGTCTTGTAATTGGAAAGCCAAACAGATGAAGGTTGTGCATTCATGCACTTGATTGAAATGAAGCCATAAAACATCAACATTTCCCAATAAAAAACTGTTGACAAAGTAGCTGCTAATCTCCCAGAAGCAAAAATACTCTTTGAATTAAATGCAGGGCATGCATTTTTGGCAAAAGCAAGCTGAGTAAGCCTCCAAGCTATTTTTTTTTTCCCTCCCTTTAAATAGCATGTTTGGAAGATAAGAAAGTAGAAGGAACATTATTTGATAGTAGGTCTGCTTCTGGCAGGGGAAACACATGGAGGACACGTGGTTGTTTGCTGTGCCTGGAGTGTTGTGTACATGTTGGAAAGATGCGTGGTTGGGAGGGCTGACATGTTGGTGTGGGCTGAGCAGTGGTGAGTCTCTTCATTCCCTTTTTTAAGAAGCACGTGCGTTGTCATTAGAGGCTGGTTCGGTAAGCCGTGAACAGAGCAAAGGTTGCTTAATTGCCAATCCAGATGAGATAAAATAGTTTTATAGAGATATATGGGGATAATAAACTATCCAGGGAAACTTAAGCCATGTCTAGCTGTGATCAGTGAACCTTTAAAGGGTTTACTGGGCAAGGATATTGTCTGCCATTGACAAGTCCTGTGTGGTGTTGGATCAGTTGGACTTGTGCTGTTGGCTTAAAATATTTTGGTTTAAGCCATTTATTTGCCAGCTGATGCCTCTCCATAAGTGAGGCTCTCCA
>VZTL01024958.1:7968-40017 GCA_013400535.1 Scopus umbretta | reverse complement strand
ACTGCTGACTCCTACTGAGCCTGTTGTTGACCAGCAGCCCCAGATCCCTTTCTGCAGGGCTGCTCTCCAGCCACTCCTCTCCCAATTTATACTTGTGCCTGGCATTACTCCGTCCTAGGTGCAGAACCCCACATTTGGACTTGTTAAATTTCATCCTATTAATCATTGCCCAATGCTTCAATCTATCTAGATCCCTCTGCAAGGCATCTTGAAACTACTAATGCAGCATTTTTAAAAACAAGCATGAGATTCTGCAAACTAGTGTTCATGATGCTTCTACTGGGAAAGCACAGTCAAGATCTGATGTCTCATCCAGTGATGCAAGAGTTAAAAATGTGGGGCTTGTGGTTTTGGGAATTCCTTAAGGAGAATGGTGTTGTCTAGGTCAGGTTTTAGTCAAGGTGGAGAAAGCTGATGTGCCCAGGAAAAGACAATGACATTTGCTGTCCGCTGCAGGGGAATTTGGTAAACTCAGCTTCTGTTCTTCCATTCCAGTATAACTGCAAGGCTGATAGCTGGAAATCATGGGCATCATTCTGTGACAAAAAATGGGTGTTTCTGCATGCCTATTAATGCACATGTGTAAAATGGGGGTAAAATCCATCATGTATTAACTATTGTGAGGTCTCTGTCCTCCTCCTGTAGTATTCTTCATCCATACTGTAAATCAAGGTTAGAGAGACCCTTTATACCTTTGAGTTTTGCAAACACATCTTCTCAGTGTTCAGGTGATGACTATCAATCATTATAACTTAGATTAGCTCTCAAGTCCATGCAAAGACAAATCTCTCCAGTCTTCTTCCTTGTCACCACTATTGATGAGCACTAGTCAGAACTTTCGCTTTCTTTGATAATGTCATTCTGGACGTTTGTTTCAAGCTTTTGCGATGCAGCACCTCTCATGGAAAATGACAGGTGAAACAGTTTTATTGTACAGGCACTGTATGATGCTGAACTGGAATTCTGGAAACAAATGCTTTGCACAATACTTTCTCAGTACTCTCAGAATTGAAATAGGTCAAACTGGAGCCTGTGATGTACTAATATTTGGTGCTGAAGTAATATACCTATTTATTATTTATATATTCAGTACAGGAAACTGTCAGCCTTTAGCATTGCTGCCAGATACAGCAGTGTGTTCGGCAGCTGCAGAACCCAAAGTCGTATTTACAAGCAGGTATCCAAGCAGAAGAGCTCAGTGCCATAGCTAGCTCACTAGGCGTAACCTCAGGTCTGTAACTGGCAAAATTCCAGTGTTTTTGCAAATAAGGAGATTCGGGTAGCATAGAGGCTGCAGAGCTCATGACTAGCATCAATTCCACAGCTTGTGGCTCTCCTGATACAGCAGTAACATTAACAGTATATGTAGCTATGTGCACAGTGAATCTAGGGCTATTTCTATCAGCACTCATAACAGGAACCTCTGGCACAAGTAATTTCACATACCTATTGCTCATTTGGAGCACTAGGACATGCTCTCACAAAATGTCCAATTTCATGCAGTGTTTGCACTGGATTTCTCTTGCAGGACATCCAGCATAATTACCAATATACTGTGTGGAGGCACAGTGGTAGCAAAATTTTCCCCGTGTATTTGGAGTATGCTGAGCATGTGTCTGCAGCATCATAATTTTCCATAGGCTGCACTTTAAACCCCTATCTGGAACGGCTGCACAGCTTGAACAGTGCTTGCTGTACCCTGACTTACCGTTTTCACTTCTGCCGTTGCTGACTCAGTCAACCAGCAATGGCTCTAGCCCCTGTAGAGTCAAGTCTGATTCAAGCATAAGCCACCTCTAACATTAGGAGTAATTGTTTTTCTCTGTAAGCTGATCTCAAGTAATTTTGTCTGCCATGTTTCCAGACCCACATGTAACAATCAGCTGTCATGAAACTACAGCGTAATGTCCTGCTTGTTTCCCATAGTCCCTTTCCAAGCTGGCAAAATTGGTGTTCATCGACAGCAGTTACTTTCAGTACACGCAAACATCATTATTCCAAGAGTACAATATCGTATTTATCATCAGCTTTGGAAAGTGTATATATAGTATGCACTTGTCTTTGGCTTCACTTATGTTTGTGCTTTCCTCAGGAATGCCCCTGGCACTAATTGTGAACATACAGTAACCAGTCATGCTTGGTCAAGCAATAGAAAGGTTAATAGTCTGATTCACATTTTGCAGGAGTGCGATGGGTTTGCTAGGGACCGTAGCAAAGTACAGATGGGAAGTGGAGACTCTGAGAGGTTTAGTCAGGTACAGAAGAGCCACAGAAGTAAAGGCTAGGCATGCCTGTGGTTGGTGGTAATATATGCAAATGCATGTGGAGAAATTAGCCCATAAGGAGGGAAGAGTCGCTGATATTTTTCTTTATCTCAGAAGAGCTGAGCAGAGAAAATGCTACGCTTCACCAATCTGTTGGTGGGAAATTTTACTTTAAGCACAGAGAAGCTGAAAACCCATCAGAGTGACCCAAAGCTGTTACTAAAAGGAGGGACAATGGCAGTCCATTCCTTTGAACTTTGTATGGGTTGGCTCGTGGTGGCTTCGGGCAGAGAAAGAGCATGGCTGGGAGCAGGAGCACTCAGTGTCACCCTTCTCCAAGCTATAGGAAGTAAAATTTGTTTCTGTGGGATGAGCTAGCTCTTAGCGGCTGAGTGAGGTCAGCCCTGCCGAGATGGAGCCCCTGAGCCCTCCGTCTGCAGAGAAGTGCTTTTACTGATGAGGCTAAAAAGATGTCCAGATGCTTTTCTTGTTTTACGTTTTCAGGCTGCTGCCAAACCAACCAGGAAGCCATATTGTACAGATGAGGCAAGTCATCTCATGTATAAATTTGTGTGTAATTTGTAGCCCATGCCTTTATTTTCCAGCAAACTTTCTTTTAAAGGTTAGACCAGAAATTTGTGAAGGTATTTTGTCTCTCTGAGGGCCAAAATGCAGCCTCATCTCAGTTATGGCACCCAGTTGCGCATGCAGTGTTAAGCTGGATCCTATTGGAGAAGAAATGCTCAGCAGGGGGGAGTTTAAAAGTAATTAGTAACGGGGGAAGTCCAAAAGGTACCTTTAGTACGACTAGAAAGTAGCATATAATAATGATTAGCTGGAGAGATAATATGTAAGTGGAGAAAAGATCAGTTAGTTTATCAAGATAAACAATAAGATAGTTAAAATTAAGGGGAATAGAGGAAGAGATAATTAAAATCCAGTATTGTTAAATATAGAACCATATTCTGAGGTAGCTAGATATTTATTTTTTAATAGAGCCCCACTGAGCAATTGAGGGAATGCAAGGTATTGATAAAAAGCTCCTAAAAGAACAGTGAAGCATCAGTGTAAAGGTATCCTTTAGGACATGTTTCCTCCACATATAAACAAAATTGTTTTGCTTCTGTTTACCAACAGCATGGAAAATTGCAGTATGTCTGTATTTGCATCTTTGTAAATTTTAACAGGATGCAAACTGAGGATAAAAATGTGATGCTGGTGTAAGTCAGGAGTAAGGAATTTTTCGTGCATTCAGTCGTACTGGTGTGAAATTCATACCAGTGTACAGTAAGTGTGACATATAAAAGGTATATAAACTGAGGTATAGAAAAGCAACAAATTCTGCTGCGCTACAAGAAGGCTAGCAAAGGAGCTGGGAAATAGAGAGGATATGAAAAATGAAAAATGAAACAAGGTCTTTTCTCCTGGATCACAGTTTTGCTTTTTTGGTGGTTTGTTTTGTTTTGTTTTTCTTTTTACTATTAAATAGAACTAGGTTACTAATAACATATCGTGTGGGTCAACATTTTGGTGAGGTAGAAAGCAAGCAAATTTGGGCTTGCTTTATAGACATACCCTTTCTACCCTGATTCTAAACAGAAGTCCATTTGTGAGTATAAATATTGTTGGGAAATTAGTCTGGAGCCATATGCCATCTCCAGAGGTGCAATATGTGTTCATGCAGTTACCTAGGGATCAGTATTATTCGTGTGATTTACAAATGTCTGAGTGTATTTTAAGTGATTGTGTATTTACAATTTTGGCATGGCTATGTATTGCATATAAGTTTTAAGGACTACTTTATTTCCAGACAGTGTGATTAGTGATGAGTCACAAACAATGAGGGCAACTAGGAAAATAAATTAAGATCCGTCATAGTTTTAGCTACAATGGGAATAGGGAAAACCTGTGCTATATCACTGCTTGTAACTTGCATCATGTGGGAAGAGATATTTGGAGGTGAGGAAGAATCTGTGATAATTCACTTTCCCTGACAAAGGGCCACATTTTCGGCAGATGTAGACTCGTATATCTCCCTTAGCTTGAAGGCTGTTAAGCTATTATCTCCCTTGAAGGAAATACGCTGTGATCAATGCAGTAGTGAGGATGAGAGAAGAGCAAAGGTGGCCATAGGGATGTATCTGCAGCAGAGAAGTGGCTTGACTAGAAATGCTTTGCTCGCAAACCATGCTCTGAAGATGGGGTACCCTGGAGAGAGAACTGCTTGTAGGGCTGGAAACTCCTTGGCATGTACTAACTAACAGCTACTGAAGTGCTGAGCATGCATTTGCAGTGAAGAGGCAGCACTGGCTCTGCTACCACCCTGTCAAGGAGAAATGTGAGGTCAGAGAACTGCAGTAATGGCAGTGGTGAAGGTGCTCGTGCTAATGCAGAGCCAGCTGGTTGGCAGCAGTAAGAACAGCAGTTGTTGCGGGGCGCTGCTTGTCTGAGCAAGGCTATGTGCTGGGAAGAAAATAGAGGGAGCTTACCAGGGGAGAGAAGCTTTTGCAGGGTACCAGGGGGAACAGAAAAGGGATTTAGCTCACTGGAGCAATGGCAGAAACAGAGCCAGTAGTGCCAAAAGCAGAGGAGGCCTTCTTCTGGTCTCCTTTCCTTGGTCCTCTTATGCAGCTTCTTTTGAAGTCCTGCCTCCTTTAAGAAACCAGCCTGTATAATGGGTGCTGCAAGTGTCTGGGAGGAGGAAGGAGGTACTGCTTTGCCATCTGGAACAAAGAATTCTTGAAACAATGAATTTTTACCTTCTCTTTCTGGATCTAGAGAGGCAGATGTTGCTGCCTGCTACTGCTCATTAGGAGACTCCTGGTGCCTAAAAGGGTCATGCTCTTACACACCAGCATCACGTGTTTGGCCATCCTTCTTCAGAGGGCTGGAGCCAGCAGTTGTCAGTACTTTAGGATCTTTTTAAAATGCTTAATAGAAAAAAATGTAAAAATTAAATGATGGGAGGAGAAGAAAGCATTGAAAAATTTATTTAAGTCATTCTCAAAAGGAAAGGAGATAGAGTTAAAGTATTTGAGTCCTTTTCTTATTTGTGCAGATGTGCACACTGGTCATAGAAGGAAGGAGATTGGTCTTGAGTGTCTTTGCTTGCACAGCTGTTTTCATCTTTTTAGAGGTTTGGTTACACGCTGATGTTTTCAACACTTCTCAAGTCAAAAAGGAGAGTGAGGTACTTCACCAAAAGACAGGATCAGAATAGTGTGCTTTGGATTTGATTAACACGTCTGCAGTCACCTTAGCCCTCACTTCAGTCTACAGCGAAGTAATGCCATAGTGCAAACATGGCACACGGTGATGTGACAGGGCTGCTGGTTCCTTTTGTCAGTTCGATTAATGACTGATGATTACTGATATTGAATACAAGAATCGGGTTTCTGATCCTTTTCGGTTTTTATCCAAATGCGCCACTTTGACAGAGTGGTTTAACCCCAGTCGGCAACTAAGCACCACACAGTTGCTCACTTACCCTCCCCCCCGGTGGGATGGGGGAGAAAATTAAAAAAAAAAAAAAAAAAAGCTGTGGGTTGAGACAAGGGAAGTTTAATAAGACAGCAAAGGAAGAGAAAGTAATAATAATAATGTTAAAAGAATATAGAAAACAAGCAATGCACAATGCAGTTGCTCACCACCCGCTGACCGATGCCCAGCCCGTCCCCGAGCAGTGATCGCTGCCCCCGGCCAACTCCCCCCAGTTTCTATACTGAGCGTGACGCCGTATGGTACGGAATAGCCCTGTGGCCAGTTGGGGTCAGCTGTCCTGGCTGTGCCCCCTCCCAGCTTCTTGTGCCCCTGGCAGGGCATGGGAAGCTGAAAAGTCCTTGACTGGTGTAAGCACTGCTGAGCACCAACTGAAACATCAGTGTGTTATCAGCATTATTCTCATCCTAAATCCAAAACACAGCACTAGGCCAGCTACTAGGAAGAAAATTAACTCTATCCCAGCTGAAACCATTATGCAGAGGCTGAATAAAATATGTCATGCAGCAACATCTGGTTTCCTATTCAGGTGTTTGTTTGTCCTTCTCAAGCACTGTGTGAGGTCTCAGCTAGAAGGAGAACTCCCACAACAAAAATACCTTACTGTTCCCAGGCACATCTACCCCCAGGACACTTGGGATGCTGGCATTTTTTGTTGGAGCCAGAAACACTTTAAGTTTCAACCTGGTGATTTCCTGTATTCCAACAAGCTTTTTATGCCAAAGACATTTTAAGACTTACGTTTAACTGAATTAAGGTTTTCAATTGTTGGTGTAGGAGCTATTTTGTACGTACATCGAGAGCATCTTTGATCTTACACTCTCAAAATGGGCTGAAAAATGTGGGAATTATCATCCCCATTTCAAGGACTAAGAAGGATGATGAGTAAAATGAGATGGCTTATCCAGAATTACTCTCCCAGCCACTGGCACAATGGCGAATGGCAGTTTTATTTTCTGTCCTATCCTCGATGTTGTGCTGCGATGACAGGCAATAGCATTTCAAATATTCACTGTAGTCTCAGAGATGCCATCCTTCTGTCTCTCTTGAGAGTGTGTGATTTGGTTTCAGATTTGCCAAAAAAGGATCAGATATTGCCAGTTGCAAGAGGGTGAGCTGGGCGAGGAAGATGGGTGAAGAGCATCCATGAGTGACACAGGGAACTTCCAGCAAAGCAACCAACATCCATATAAACACCTGATAGGGTGTTCTTCTACAGGGTGTTTTTGAAATGATCAAAAAATTTTAAAGGGGGAACATTCATCCACAAATGAGAGCAAAGGTCAGAAGAGTCTCAGGGGTGTATCTGCCGTGACAATGTTCATGGCTAACTAGTGAAGGAGAGAGTGCAAGTTGATTTCGAACAAAAAGAAAACTCCCCAGTGTCTGCTTCATCGTTTAAGTGCCAGCAGCCACGCATCATTTGACTGCAACCACTTTGTAAAGGGAAAAGACAATAAAAGATTGTGTCCTTCCTAGCAGCATGTCTACTGTCTTTCTATCTGGCAGCCTGCCCTAGTAATGCTTCCAAGGCAGAACTTTAATGGGAAGCTGAAAACTACCCAGAATCTGGTTTATGTACATTGCTAACATTTAGCATTTAATAAAATATATCAGAGGACATATGCTGCTATGATTTTTTTTTAATGCTGTGGATTCCACTGAAAAGAAAATCATTTTTCCCTGGGTGACAAATTCTTTCCAAACCCTGTTTCACTGCAGCAGGCATTGCCATAATGGGACTGAAACTGATTAAGATCTATAGCAGGTGACAGATTTGAGAAGGAATAGTGTTTTCATTATTTAAAAATTAAGAGTGGAGGGCTTTTCTGGTTTAGATGCTAATATGTGTCAGCAGCAATGTAAAAGATGTCTTGGAAAGTGCTTTTTCCGTAGATGAAATGTATTGTAAGAAAAAAATGTTTTCCCATGGTGCAAGAGTAAGTGAAAGGCAGGTACTGTAATACCGTTTACATTTATGTATCACCTTTCATTCTGAAAGAGGAAGAGCTGATTACAGATTACCCTGGATAGGGGAATCACCCACCACAGAAAAGCAGTCACCCCCACGAGAGGGATGTAGCAGGTGTTTAACCATGTATAGCACAACAGAGTGAACAGAAACATCGCTGCCAGATGAAATGTACTGGGAAATTCTGTGTGGGCAAGGATGTTGTGTGCAGGCTAAAACTGAGCCTGGAGTTTGAATTACAGAAAAATTGGATCCTGATTGTGCTCACCTTTTCCAGCCTATAACTAAACATGGTCATGGTTAAATGCAGAAATTGGATCGCTGTTTGGCTTTGTTTGTTTTAAACTCGCGTGCATGGGATTATTTCACCACTTCCTTTCTGTGCACCGCATAGTGTTTCCCTTGCAAAGGAGAAGCAACAGGCTCTAAGGATGAGAGTACAACTGAACCAGATCCTAAAAGTGGAGCAGTGGAGTTCAAGAACCAATCAGAGACCATGTCACTGGAAAGCTGATCCACCTGCTGCTCTAACATGTATTTCTATCACTTCTTTTCTTCCCTCTTTTACTTTCCATTGTATCTCCGTCTTAAATGGTTTCTTACCCCATTTCTCGTGGACATGGCAGAGATTCTTCTTCTAGCGTTGAGACCCCAAAATGGGATGTCTGGGTATCCTCCTCAGGTAGGATACTCAAAGCCAGGTGAGCCATCATCAAAAAGATCTGGTCCCTGGTCAACAAAAGCATCACAACAGATGTCTTGAGCATTCATTGTGCTGGGTTGCTTAGGTCCAAACTTTGCAGACTATGTTTTCTGTTGCTCAGCCCATCAATATGTAGTTTTGCTGCTTCTTCAGTAAGAATGAGGCACAAGATATTTGGAACAGGAGGTAGACTTCAGCTGGAAATAACAGATGTTTCTTACAATAAAAGGCATCTGAGATATTTTAGAATTTTTTATGTAGATGACTCCACTTGGTATATTCCAAGCAATCACACAAAAAATCTGCAATTATAAAATGCCTGGCTAATTGCAAAGACAATTTTATGTTCATGCAGCCTCTGGCTGCCTGGGACTCGTGAGGGCTGGTCTGGCAGTTCAGAGCTGCAGGTGGGCAGCAGGTTTTGGCCATACCCTTCTTTGTTCCCAGCACTGAGGACTGCAGGAACCTGACACAGTAACTTGCTGCTCCTGCTTTTTACCCATAGAGGAGATATTACTATTCTTCTGCACATTGGAACACTAAAAAATGGATGAACAAGCTACATCTCTGAGCAGGTCTGTTCTGAAAAGGACTGCACTCTAATGGCTACGACGTGCTAAACTTGAGATCTTTGTTCTTTTTCTCTAATCAATGTCCATATCTCCTAAGTTAGTTGCCAGTTCTAGTAATGAAACTAATTTGCACTGAGGTCCAAACTTTGGGGATCTTCAAGCGTGCACATACCGAAATTCTTAGCAAAAACCCATGCCGTAAATGACTTTTTTAAAGTCATATAGAGAATCAATGGTGCAATCAGGAACAGACAGAAATCCTGACTCATTTGTTACTTTCCTGGTGTGCTCTTAGCTGATGGATACCTGCAACCTCAATAACCTGTTCCCTATCCTAACTGTTGTGTGCTTCCTTCAGGGAGCTGCATATTTAGTCTCTCTTAACTCCACTTTAGTAGACAGAAAATGTAATCAAATTCAAGCTAATATCTACCAGGAAAGAATGAAATGAAAATTACAGCTAGGTACTCAATTTACAGTAATTTGTGATGTGCTTACTATCTTCCAATATGTGGCCCTTGCTCCAAGAAACTGAAAGCTTGCTTTGTTATTTTCCCAGTTTAGCTCTAACAGGAACAAATACATCACCTAGATGTACGGAGTTTTCAAATAGTTCGGGAATACTTTTGGTTTTAAATCTGGCTCTGGAAAGGGAGAATGTATGCAACAAATAGGTAGAACTGTTAAAGCTTCCTCTCAAAGTTCTTACCTTTCTTTAACTGCAGTTGGATGTTTCCTTGCTTTGGCATAACTATGACAAATGATCCATAAAATGTCTGTTCATTCACCTTATTCATATCGCTACCTGCACTGAAAATTACCTCTGGGGAGGGAGAGAGAGAGAAGGGGGAAAAGGAGTCACAGCTCTCTTCAGCAGCAGGCACAGCATTGGCCACAGTGTGATTGTCACCATCACTAGTGACTGACCTAGAGGTAATAAAGGGCAAAATTCCCAGGAATTCTGTGCCCAATCATAATGATGAAATATCCACTCTAAAAAGGAAAGCCTTTAGTTTTTTCATGACAAGCTGTGCCAAAATGTGGTTGGCAGCTCAATGTCTTCCCGGTGGTAATGTCTGGGAGATATTTCTGTGCTTTCAGTGATGAACTGATGTAATGCAACTCACACTGTGCGGTAGCTCCCACCTGTATTGGGGGTGGCAGGTAAACTGCTTTCATTTTGGGAAGGTTACTTGGTATTTTCAGTTCAGTTTATGGTCAGGAGGTTCAATGGCTGTTATAGAAATGTCCTTACTTTTAATTCCTTCCATATAGAACTACAGAAATTCTGTAGTGCTGCATTTCTCATCTGTTCATATATGTGAGTTTGGCTTTGTTTTGTTTCCTCAACAGCAGTGCTGCTGCACCTCATAGACTGAAGTGAATTTTTACCCCACCAACACCAAGGAGGCAATTTTGGATTTAATTCAAACTCTGAAATCTGAGTTTGTGGGAACAACAGAAATTAGGATAGTAGTTTGAATGTTTGCTTGAGTCTCTCCAGGACAAATGACCTTAAAACAAACCACATGACAAGGAGGTAAATTACTGAATCTATGCTAGTGTGAAACCAACATTTGTTGTTATTACTGGTATTAAAAAAGTTCCATTTGGCCAAAATTGCTATTGACAAATTAGAGGACTAAATTCAGAAAAGAATGAAGATTAGTAAAGTGATAATGAGAAGCACAGGATATGTCTTAATATTGATGGCAATTGTTTTATTATTAATTATCATTATTCCTGTGACATTAGGTCATTATAAACTTGCCTGTGTCCTTGCTGTATTAAGAGAGATTCATGATTTGTATGCGGGGTGTTTGGCAACTATAACAGCAGATTAATCCACTTTTAGTTACTTGTTTTATTAAATGAAGTGCTCAAGCTAATGTGAGGAGAGGTTATTTTTTACTGGGAAGAAGCATCAAGCAATAACCGTTGGTTTATCACTCTCATTGTGAGAGTGATAAACCAACTGTTTATCCTTTACAACTGCTATTTTACTGTAACTTGTACCTTTTTTTTCTATGTTATACTTTTAAAGATGTAGGTAAGTGTTAGCTAGGATTATTCAAATGGACTGTTTGATAGAAGCTTTCATTACAGGTTGTAAAGCCATCTGGTCAAAATGGCCAGAAGACTTATAGAATGGTCTCATTAAAGGTCGGACATGCCCATCTGGCATGTGCAAGAGTCCTCACTGAGTGATGAGTGGTAACACCAGTATCAGGTTTTGTTTAGGGCTGTCTTATAATATGAGGAGTCCTAAAAGTAGGCTATTGACAAACCTTCTCTATAAGAAAAAAAGTATGAGCGCTTATTAGATTATTTTTTTAACTGAGGAAGATCTGTATGTTTTTGAAAGTTCTCTACTGGGAAGGTGGCAGTTCTTCTTTCCTAAACCTCTAAGAAAACACTGATGGTTTTCTGGAAATCTTTGCTACATCTTAATATTTAACACATTTCAGTAGTTGCCTCAGTGCCTATGCACAGGAGATGCCAACGGGGCCCAAAAACCTAGAATTCTTGCCAGCTGAGAGTTCTCCGCAGTGAGATGCCCATGCTGCAGAGGAAGGGGGGGAAAAAAAAAAAGCGAAGGTTTTATTAGGTGAGAAGTTCTTTTCCTTTTCCCAGATTAGCAATCATTCTGCCTTAAGACATTTCCAGATGATACAGCAGTGAAACCAAGTGTCCGGTGGGTCATCTTAGAATATCACTCTGCTCTAAGGCAGCTCATGAGAAGAGGGAAAATCCTTTGTGAGGTCTCTACGCAACTGCAGCTCTGAAGCAATGTATTAGATCATGTTAATGGTCGTAATTGCTTAGTAAATTCTATAGGTACAGTGAAGAGCATGCAAATAGTCTAATTCTCCACAATAAGCAAAGATTGCTTGAGGTGTACCTGAAAACCCAGTAATTCTCTGATAATAACTTCCAGAACACAGATATTGCTGGTGCCTAGGGTCCTTCTTTAATTGAGCTGAATTTCACTGCTAGTTGAAAGATTTGACTTCTCCCACTGGGCCAGGGGTGATAGAGAGGCTTCCTCATTTTTGCTCTGTGGCAAAATCTTTTCACTTTTATTACTTCCGCTGTCATGAGATGTGATTCTGATTGTGCTGCTCTGATGAATATAGAGCCTCTTCAGACACAGAGCAAAACTTTTTCATATAAAGTTCCCCCTCTCTCCTTTTCTTACTCGTTGGTCATGTTTGTGCCGCATCCCTCTGGATTCTGGGACAGAGCAGGAGAGGCCTGTGGGCTGGGGGTTTCTGTGTGTGTGACTGGGAGCTGAATTTCACCTCTCTCCTACAAATCTGTCACTGAGATTATTTACAATCCCATCAGCCTGCTTCACTTTCTTCTAACCTCTTGGGAACACTTCTGTGGTGTTTTGCCTTTTCTCAATAATCCTTTTGACTCTAGAGGCAAAATCTCTCATGTTGTGCAGTATGTTTTCTCCTGATTATTTATGAATAAAGTCTTTTGATTTTTCTTAATCTTCCTTTCCTTCCACATAGCTGTTGCTATCAGGTACTGAGGTACAGTGTAAAATCTTTTCAAATTAATTTAATGCTACTGAAAGATACTGGAGAGGCAATATACAGAGCAGTAACCTCTATTCACAAAATGAGACCATGAACCTGGCATGGTTGCAAGATGTGAAGTAGCTTGAGGCGATTGGGGTGGCTAAACCACTGATCGCCAGGAACTGGTCTTGAGACATTCAATCTTTTGGTCACTCTCGGCCAATGGGAAAACAGTTGTTGCTTTCTATTTTGGTTTTGTTTTGTGTTGGTTTAATTAATTTTTTTTTAATGTTGGAACATGGAAGCTACTTTGATAGCACGTTAATCCAGTCATTGCCTAACAGGCCCCAGCTCTGTGATAAGAAATGGAGAAAGGTTATCGTCTTCTAACACTGCTGCAAAATGTATTTCTCTGTAGTTCACCTGCTGTTGGTGGCAGACTTGAATAAAAATGCTCCATCTTCTCCATTTGGATTGTCAATGGTTAGTTTTTCTTTTCTGGCATTTTCCATTGCACCCAGTGTATACTGGAAGCCAACACAAAAGATGCTGAACTGTTATATGATTTCATGGAGCAAGGAGATCTACCACCAATTTACAGAGTATGTGCTTGCTTCTTTCATGGACCACATACAAATCATCTTTATGCTTCCATAGTGCTTACCAGAGGTCAACGCTAAGCTGAAGAAGCTTTAGCAAGCTCACACCCAGCAACGAGGAGGTAAAAATGGTAGGAATAGCACGCAGGTGGCATGAGTGTAATCAGCTATTGCACTCAGAACTGTCTTTTCATCTTTGGTTTCCTGCAGGTGGAAGTTGACAGCAAACATGAAAAATGTACAAAACCTGAGTGTAGCAAACTGTGGGGGTTTTAATTTGTGAGGAAGAGAATGAGAGAAGGATCACAGTTTTCTCTTTTCAACTGCATGGACAGTACTGCAGTGTTAAAGCTGTGGATCAGCTCTAGGGAAATAGGAGAGAACTCACCATGGGCAGGATCCATCAGTAAACTTTGGCCTAGCGTCACTGTACATTTGTAACCTGTAATCAAATACTCAGCAGGGTATTAGATACGTTAGCTTTCATGATGCACTACCTTTCTTAGGCAATATACCATTTCTCAGTTGTGTGACTTTGTCTCCAAGGCAGCTAAAACTGGAGATTTACACAGTGATTCTGTAGAGGGGAATAAATCAAAGAGGGAGAAGAAAAATTCAAGATTTCTCTGGCAGCTTGATGAAATGCATGTTAAGACTAAAACTAAACTTAAAAATATCTCACTGCCCCCACTTGGTTCACAGGCACTGGCAAAATGTAACATCTTTCTCTGTTTCTCTTAGCTTAGGTTCTGCTGACAGTTCCCTCATTTCTCGTTGACCAAAATGTTGCTCCTGCTTGTTTTGTGTCCCAGAAGCACTGCTTTCATGCAGGCAGTAAAAATAATTAGCAATGTTTGCACCTCACAACATGAAATTTGTCCTTGCAACAATGTTTTTACAGCTAAATTTCACTTTGGTTAACTCTGCAAATACATTAGTGCTCCAAAATCTGATGTCCATCTTATCAATGTCTTATAGAGAGCCCTGACAGACCCTGGTGGAGTTCAAGATACAATTGCCTGTATTCTTTTATCTGAGCAATTAATAATTCATTTGGTGGTACTTGCTGTGTGTTCCCTCTGCCCTCAAGAATAGGAGTCAACATTTCTTTCAGTCAGAAAGATGTGCTGGCTTCAGGCTGGCTTTCAAAATACATGCCGCAATGGTAATGGAGTCCTGTTACTTAGGTCCTGGCTCCAACGGCACGCAGGATTTTTGTCTCGTTGAGTGGGATAGGAGATGAACAATGCCCCCACAAGTCAGTTCTGGAGCAAAATGTGAGCTGGCTGCCCTGCCAGGGGAGGTATGGACACATGCAGAGCGTTTGCAGCATGCTGCAAAACTGCAGAACTACAACCTCCTCCTGAACTCAAAGTTAGCTGGTTTTGGCAGCGAATATTGCTAATCTGCCACCTTAGATTTTCATTTTTTTGCAGCCCATCTCTGATCTGCTTTTCGAGGGAAAAATAAAGGCAATTAATTAAAGCTGGTGCAGGTCCAGTCTATCTTTCCAACCCATATGAAAGATCATGATTTTTTTTTCTTGTTGTTTACTTTTTTCAAAGAAAAGTATTTCAAAATAGTGCCTCTGATTTACAGTGGGAAGCTTAAGATTAGACATGTAAGAAGCATCATGCCTACTGTCCAAGTTCCTGCCTGTTAAGATGAATGTGTTGGCTCATCCCACAGAGAGGTGTAGGAGCCCTTGGGAAGTGCAGAGATATCGCAGCAAGTTCCTCACTGCCACCACAAGGGGCCAAGCTTGGGACACCAGAGAGCCCTTAGGGACTCCAGGCAACCAGCACTGACTTAGATTTTATGCCATATGTTTTGTGACATACGGCTTTACGCAGATAAGCCCAAGGGTTGGTGAAGTGCAAACGCTGACTGTAAACATTCAGCTGCAGCTCAGGTCGTGCCTGCTTTGGCATCTTCTAGGATGCAAATACGCTGTACATGCATGATGCTGCCAGGCACAGCAGCAGTACTACTCAGTGATACACGCTCCCGATTTTGATGATGTCTCCCTTCTGAAAACACGGGTCTCAGAGTATTTGCCAAAGTGTCCAGCTTGGTGAAAGCCTGGCAGGCAGGCAGGAGGGGGAGAAGGGCTGCAGGACCCTGAGCCCATCAGCAAGCAATTAAGGTCCAGAGAGAGGAGTTTAAAACCCAAGGTGAAAAAACATTGCAGTGCTGTATTACATGACTAATAAAGGAGACAAACATCATCAAACACCCACAGTACATTTATAGGCTTTATTTTAAGTTTTGTAAAGTGGATTAGAGACATTTGTATTCATTAAGGAGATAAAAACCCTTTTGCTGGAACTCAAGTGTTTTATTTAAAAAGTTTGAGTTTTATAGGTGGTGAAAGAACCATCAACAGAGCAATGAAATGGTCAGAGAAAAAAATATCAGTTGTGTAACCTGCTTTAAAAAGAGCAAGAACATTTATTTTTCTTAAATCCCTATTTAATGGATTAATGTATTATTAAAAAAGATAGATGATATACATGGATGTGAAAAAGCCCTGGGACTAGTTCACTCTTGTCTTTCTCTCCTACTTATTATAACTTGTCTCCCAGAAGCATTTAGAGGCACTGAGATTGAGGCCTCTGAGCACTGAAAAGAGGCAATCCCAGCCTGGAGAAGCGTAGGTGAGGATGGGAAAAAGGGAAATAGGGCCTCCTATTTAAAAATGGGCATGAAGGTAACAGGCATGACTAATGTGAAGTTGCAGAGCTTGAAGCAACCCTTTCTGTTTCGATAGCTAGTATGGCCAGGGCTACTAGGAATAGCCTTATTGTCTTATTATTTACTCCCTTTCTAGGTCACGTTTTCCCTCTCCTCTCCAGTTTCCTCCATGGTATCCCTCTCTTGCTCTGCAGTTTCTCTTTCCCTGGTTCTTCTTCCCTCCTCTCTCCTAGGTTTCCTGTCTGTAGCGTTCAACTCCCCTCGCTTTCCCTTCAGAAGTTGTCAGCCTTTTTCTGCTCCACTATCTCCTCATCAACCCACTCCTGTGGCATCTTTATAGTATTATTTGGCAGTTTTGAAAAAGGGCTTATGAAATAAATTACATTTATAACCTGAGCATGTGAGTAATTTGCTAAATATCTTAATTACCTGACAAAAATAAGCTAATCAGGAAGATTCAGTAGGGATTAATTTTGTTGGGAAACCTGGGAAAATTTCTCCATTTTCTGCACCTGGTTGGACTTTTCAAATGAGCTAGGAGGTGTCTTTCCATCAGGTATGGGAAATTGTAGTTCAAAATAGATTAGCTTTAGAAGNGAGCAACTACTTGCTTAGAAGCTACTTTTGGGGAGCAGAGCTCAGGTAAGATGCAGATCTGAAATGACATTATGGGTCTTTACTTGACCCATGAGTTCTGCACGTGTAGATCTGGCAAGCCTAACAAAAGGTAGCTACAAGGTAGTTCTGTAATTACTTCCCACCAGCCCTTCTTGGTATAGGATTTTATGGTCATTTCAGCGTTGAAACTGTTTGCTTTCACATGTGTGTTAAAAAATAGATGGAAGCCAGAATATTTTGCAGGTGCCCTTGAAAAGCAATTTTAAAATTTTTAACAGGATAATGTTATTAATCATGGAGCAAGAGAGGATGAGCATGAGATTTCTAGAGTATTTTCCTGCTCTATAGCACAGGCTCCCTCTGAACAAATCACTGAATTTCTTAGTCCCTGAATTAAGTAGCCTTCAAAACGGGAACGAAGTATTCCCTTTTCCATTTCGCATGCCTTGTGTACTTAAGTTGTAAATTTGTTGAAAACCAGTCTAGCTCTTGTCACTCCCTTACACTGTAACTCAGTTCTGTAGTGAAAAGGGGAAACTGTATTGGAATACAGAAAATCATAGCCTCTGAATGTTGTTCTTTCTTTGCTTCACTTTTAATTTTTATGTTAAAATGGTCTCCAGCCTTCCTCCTGACAGCTACACATTTAAAATAAAAGCACAGATTCTCACAGCTCTCTCCAGTAAGGAGGAAAGACTCTGGGCCAAATCTACCCTGGAACTAAACCAGGGATACGCCTGTTGTTCATCCTGCTGCTTTTGCAAAGTAGGTTTCTTTTTGCCATTTTTTGCGATTATTCCCAGGGATCTTCTCTTGCAGGTCACAAACATATGCCAGCTCAACGGTCCTTCAGTTTATTTTTCTCTTCCTGCAAGGTAACCATTCATCCATGGAGTAATTTCTTTAAATGAGGCATTTTAATCCAAATTGCCAGTTAATACCTGCAGGGACAGCTTCCCTTCTGATCAGCTCTGGAAATTAAGGGAAGCTTTGAATACTGCTGTAAAGTTTTGCTCACAGAAATTCTGAAGGACTTTTGAAACACAGAGCAAAACTGCTAGGGCAAGCTCTGAAGCTTTGGACAAAACGCAAAACTGTAGCGGGGAAAAAAAAGCAAAGTGTCAGATTAACTTTGGGCTTGGGTCTCTCAGATTGTGTGGGTCTGGGTTAGGATTTTTAAGGATACTATAAGTAAAAATGAGGCTGGGGCCTCACTGCACCATGCTTGTTCACTGATGTAGAATGACCGGTGTTACGCTCTTTTGTGCCTTTTCCTCTTTAACTAACTGCTTGTCTTATTGTTATCTATGGTATGGTAAAACTGAATGATCATCTGAATGATCATCCCACTTCTTCTAATTTGTGTGTTTATATAAAGGCAGCTACTGTGGTTTCCAGTTAAACTTGAAGGAATAGGGCAAGGAGCTGTCAAATTATGTCTGTGCAAGTGTATTTCCTTTGAAAACCTAAGCCAGGCATTCAGACCAGCACCTGAACAGCCTCAGAGCACATGTGGAATTTGAGGGGAAACTTCCCTCATGTATTTATGTGGCTTTGACTTATTTGTAAATACTAATGGAACTCAAGTGCACAAAAAAATCACTTGACTAAGTATCACAAAGAAAAATACAAGTCTTTTGTTACATCTTCCACTGGAGCTGCAACTGAATCAATAGGATGGATCCTCTTCAAAAATTAGAAAGGCAGGCATCTGTTAGAGTGCAGGCTGATGAGTCTTCTAAATGGTGGTGGTTGTCCCTATGCAATCTCGAATGAGAAGGAAAGCACATGGACACAAGCCAAGTTGAAATAAAGAAACTCGCTAAATCCATGTCCTATTGCTCTGTTTGATCTCATGGCTTCTGTAATCTGTGAGGAGGAAAGAAAGCTCCTGAACTTTATTGGAAGTATTTTTAAGGTTTCAAGCTTGCAGTCCTACCAAAATATTTGTGTCTCCATTCCCCCTGCCATTTCCCACTCCGTACAGCCTCTTCCATCTGCCAGCAGATGTATTTAATGGTCAGCTAGAATAAGGAATTACTACTGAGTAGAACAACACAAGAAAAACAACACCTGTAATTAAAAAGGCTGTAAGTTACCAACCAGTGCTGTACAATTAAAAATGTCAGTAATTGTCATTGTTCTCTAGTCACTCATTCATGGCTTGTTCCTTTTGGCTTTATTACAAAAAGAAAAATACATCTACCTGTTGCTAGCGACTGCGCACACCATTAGATATGGGGGGTTTAAAGCTGTTTATATTTCCTTATCAATGAGCACAAACCATGTCACAATGCCATTCCATTTATTGGACTCAACCTTTAAGCAATCTGTCCATAATTGCACTAGAAAATGTTCACAGCAATTTGCCAGGCACCTATCTGGGACACTAAGTATCTTGAATAAAATATGATTGTTGTGCTCTGAGCACCAATAATAAGCAGAACGCTGAGTGTTGTTGCTTTTAAAGCAAAATATAATTGTTTCTGGAATATGCATATTTGGAAAAAAAGGTCTGGGTGCTTTAACTGATTATAATTTATTATTATGTTTTGACTTTGGGATAATGCAATTACATAATGCAACTATGGGGAAAGGGTGGGCTAAAGGGAGATTGTAATTACACTCAAAATCGAGAAAAAATCTCATTATATGTTTTCTGTCATCCCAATTAATTTAGCTGTGGTTGTAGAAATTCTGCCTTCTAAAATGGCGTTTTAGCTCAGGATGGTTAAGAGATGATCGCAATTTTCCTCAGAGTTTTGCACAATATGAAACTGCTGCTAAACCCATCCAACTTTTCACAGGGATTTCAGCAGGTTCTGACTTGATTCACTCTTTTCTCCCTCTACAAATATAAATTCAGTTACAGTACATGTGCAGATGACTGAGACTGACCACCGTGATACGTATGATTCATTTAGTCCAAATTAAAATCTGACATCCCTTGTGGATGTCTTATCCATCAGCTCTAGCTGATGATGGCTAACAGAGAGCTCTTAATCTTCTCCTTTTAAGCCTTCCTTACCACCCTGTTTTACTGTGAAAAATACCAATGTCCTGCCTTTTATTTAAACCTTAATTAGATATAATTTTATATTGGATATTTCTAGAACCTGCAGGTATTTATTTTCTAAGATCTTTAAAATATGGCCTACTGTGCGTCCTAACACCTTAGATGCTTTCTTCTAAGTTCTGTCACTCTTTTTGTATCTTTGATTGCTGCAACACTATTTTCTTTGTTCTTGACAAATATAATCATTCCCCAAACTGCTGCTGCAAAGGTTTTTTGTCCAATCCATCAGCTGACTGCTCTATATTCCTCTTTGCATCCTGGTTACATCTTCCCTACCTTGTAATTCATAAGTGGCTTTCAGAGATCCTCTCTGCACCCATCCAGTGCTTAAAGTCCAGTTCCTGCTTCAGTCTAATCACAAGTAATTCAGTCCACATATTAGATTTCCAAACAAGTATATTCATACCTCCTGCCATGAATAGGCCTTGGGAGGAATCCCTTATAAGCCTCTGCTGATTTACCTCATTATTACCTCACTATACTTACCTCATGTCCAAAGAAGAGCAACAAAGGTGGTAAAAGATCTAAAGCACAAGTCTTACGAGGAGCAGCTGAGGGAACTGGGGTTGTTTAGCCTGGAGAAAAGGAGCCTCAGGGGAGACCTTATCACTTTCTACAACTACCTGAAAGGAGGTTGTAGCGAGGTGGATGTCAGTCTCTTTTCCCAAGCAACACGTGATAGGACAAGAGGAAATGGCCTCAAGTTGCACCAGGGGAGGTTTAGATTGGATATTAGGAAAAATTTATTCCCCGAAAGGGCTGTCAAGCATTGGAACAGGCTGCCCAGGGAAGTGGCTCATTCACCATCCCTAGAGGTATTTAAAAGACATGTAGATGTGGTGCTCAGGGATGTGGTTTAGTGGTAGACTTGGCAATGTTGGGTTTACAGTTGGACTCCATGGTCTTTAGGGTCTTTTCTGACCTAAACGTTTCTATGATTCTACTTGCCTTCAGGTACCTCTTTCAGCCCAGTGACTCTCTGAATATTGGAAATGACAAGATCCATTTTCACCTGGGGGGAAGCTACTCATTTACCTCCAGAGGAGGCATGTGCACAGGCGGTTCCTATGGTTCAGTTAATGTGCTGGAAATATCCCCTCCAGCTTTCCTCACAGTAACTTGTTCATATAGCCACACCATCAAGCTTCACCTGTCAGCCTCAGATTTTCTTTGAGCTAGGCTCATTTCTCTGGTTCTCCCTCAGTTCACACGCTGCAGTGGAATATTTAAACTGAAAGGAGCTTTCTGTGCAGTTAATTATTTTGCCATAATGTTTCTTTTCATTTTTTATCATGAAACTTTTTCCTCCAAATAAAACCTTGAAGGGAAAGGGTGCAAAGTAAAACCAAATGCTTTTAATTGCTGAAGCAAGGAGTCTGCAGTGAAGCTGCCGCTTAACAAAATGGAGAATAAGAAAGCAGGTTTTATTCTATCTTGTATTAAAATTAAGGGAATGAGGTCCTCATTTGCTTAAAGATTGTCTATTATTATTCACCTGGTGGCAAGCAGCCTTTATGTCACACCATTAATGAAAACAGAAGCTCATTAAATAGTAATTTTTTTTAATAGCAACAGGAGTCCGGGTTTGAGCAGCACTGCGCTAAGTTCCCATGTAAATTGTTCATGATGGTCACCAGTAACAGAATTTCTTGTACCTCTCTCCACTCCTGAGAGCATTCATTCCATACGTAATCACATATGAACACCAGACAGGGAAGGAGCCTTGCAGCCTTTCACTGTCAGATTTCTGATGTTAGAAAACAGGAGAGAAGCTGTTGGATACAGAGCAGGTGAAATAAGTAATTCTTGAACAGGGGAGAAGAGTTCAGAGAGAGACAAGAGCTTTGGGGGCCAGTGAGTGTTCTTAGCTTTTGGCCAGTATTGCAGTCATCTTGAAACATATAAGGCTTGCTGAATTTCTCTGCTTTGGCAGCTGCTGCTTGACCTCTCATTAACAGATGTACCAAGCCAACACCTGTTGATTATCTCCCTCTGGCCATTGCTATGCCCTCCCTTCCTCCAGATGATTTAGTCACTAACTCCACCCTGTTGCTGTGTAGGCTGGTTGTCAGCACTACCTGATTATTCACATGTTAAAGACCTAAAGCAATGGACAGGGTGCTCTTAAGCTCGTTTCAAATCCACAGCTAAAGTTTCCATTCCATTTCAAATGTTATAAAATGTTCTTTGCTCTCATTATAGTCCTCATCTGTTCCACTGCTTTGCATGGCACAAATCACTACCTTCATTACATGTACCCGAGTTGATTGTGGCTCTTCTGATGAACAACTTCAGGCCATGTGGCCCTATTCCTTATTTAACATTATTCTGTTCTCTCCTGCACCATTTCCTCTGTTATGGATGTCACAGGACCAAGCATTGTTTGTTTTGAGTATGCATGTGGGAAGATTGCTTAGTGCTACTCCTTAGACATGGTTAATTCGATTACTGCCAGATTTTCTAGGCCTCTTGACATTGCTATATATAGTTCCTTAGTAATAATATTATCAATTATTTAAATTTTAATTAGTGCTTGCATTAATTACATGATCCTTTACTGCAGGGGGGAGACATCTCAGTTTGTACAGTTATATGACCATGGTTTGTCCTCAGAGGCCTAAGTTTTGTTTAGCATCAAATGGCATCATTGCTAATACTCATCAAACGGCCATCATCCTATATGTATGCTTCTGTGGGTACTTGCTGTCTGAGGACATAGCTTCTCTGTTACTAAAGGTTTACACCACTTGACTGGCCTTCTGTGGATGGGAGCTGACACACTCCCAAACTTGTCAAGACCATTTTGTTCTCCCTACTGCCAGTCCCAACACAGGTGCTACTGGGATCCCTAGCAGCAACTCTGGTGGATGTTCATGCTATAATAAGCATAGCTGCTCTCTGATTCCTTACACATACCCCATCCTCTTGCCCAGACTGCTGGAAGGGCTGGGAAGAGGAGGGCTGTGGGAAGGTCTTGGGGGATTATGTGCTTACTTGCTTTGGAAAGATCCTCAGAAAGATCTTTCCATACAGGAAACCAGGATCTGAACTCACCATACTGAAAGCAGGAGCTGAATTCTGGTTTAGCCTGCCAGATGAGCCAGCTGTCTAATAGAAAACCTGGCTGAGAAGGGTTTGTGGGAAGATTGGAGGAAGGTTAGCATGACACCCCAGTAATGACCGTCATTGGCTCTTCTGTGCTTCACTCTCTGTTGCAGATTGCAAATAGCTTTTTACAGTTAAGATTTGCATCAGTATTCATACTTCTGCTGTGTTATTGCAGTTGCTTTGGGTGACAATCTTCTTCTGTGTTTAGCACTCACCATTACAAGAGGTAGATTAGTACCCTGTCATGTACAGCAGAAAATACTGTGGCCAAATGCAATGTACACATTTTCGCTAAGTGTATTATTAATGTTCCTGTACTGTATAAAAACTGGGTTTGTTATAGGATGCATGCTGTGGGAGGTTCTTTCTGTGACTGTATCGAGCCTGTGCTTTTTGTTTGGTGAGGTTTATTTTTCCAGCAACCAGTGTTAGGGGATTTTGGTCAAAATGGGATGTAATGAAGATTTTGATTTCTTCCTTTCTTTCTGCCACCATGTTCTTTACTAATTCCAAGGGTTTTGATGCTTGCTGTTTTTTTTTCTTTTGTGTGCTGCTTTGCAGTTTGAAAATGGAGTCTGACCATAGATAAAGCAGCAGGGAGAATTAATGTTGCTTCATATTTTCTCTGCATGGAGAGCAGAGAGTAAAATGTTGCCCATAGAGGGCTAAATCTTGCTAGAAGAAAGGATTTTGTTCCTTCAGTCCAAAGCAGCAGAGCAATTCGTTCTGCCCTGGTTGCCCTCTTGCCTACGATGTACTATTTCACCGTAGTAAGCACCTGTCAGTACTTTAAGACTGAGAACAGCTTTTCAGCTGAACTGAACTAAGGTGACAAATTAAAAATCATTTCAATTACAGCTACTCTCTCGGTTTGGGGAATAATATGAAGGGTGGATTTACAGGGACAACAGCAACGGAGCTTTAGCTCTTCCCTTCTATTCCTTGTCGTTACTTACCCCCCCACGCTTCATCCCTGCCTAGCCATGTGGTACAAGCAGCATTTATGGGCAGCACCTTGTCAGCATTATCAATGCATCCCCCACGGGTGACTGATCTTGGTGATTCACACAAACTCTCTGTATCCAGTCTCTGTGATGCTATGTAACGGCATGCCTCACCTATGGAGCTGTACGTTTCCGCTACCCAGGTAGTAACACTAAAAGAAAATAAAAACTAGTTCTCTTTGTCTTTACTTTGTGATGGTACTCACAGGGCATCTTTCCTGGAAGCTGCAACCAAATTGTTCTTGCTACAAAAACACATGTAATTTCTATGGATGATTAAAAACCGTGAAACACAAAAGCAAGCACAAACATAGATACAAGGAAAGATATGCCAGCAGTAGGACTATCTTCTGACACAGTGCCCCATAGAAAGGAATGAAATGTGTCCGGGATGTAAGGAGGGGGTGTCTATGTAGTTACAAAAAAAAACAAAACCCAATGAAAGCTGGTATTTTTCAGAGGATCTTTTCACACATACTAACAGAATTTTGTACTTTAATTTCACTGGATAAATCTGCTACCTTGCTTTGGTCAGACCCAACCAAAACAGCAACAAAAAAAAATGTGAAGGGGTCTGGCTGAAAAAAAAATGTGGTTTGGGCAAAATAGCTTTCACTGGAAATCTAAACTTTCCATGGAAGCACATGCTTTTCAGTACAATAAAATAAAAAATGTAATCAAAGTCCCACCTTTCCTCCAAAAGGGGTTCCAGTAGAAGATGGGGAACAAATCCTGTTTCAGCTGCCCAGAGCTAGTGATGATCGTAACCACAAAGGGAAAAAGAACATGAAGGAATAATCAGAGCATCATAAAATTGCTTTTTGAGAGGTTTTGTTTTCTCCTAAAAATCTGCATTTCCTGATTCTGCTTCTACTTGAGGTCAACGGCTGAATTCCTACTAATTTGAAAGGGAACCATAGCCTACTTCATTTGTGATAAAAATGTAACCATAATGCAATTGTAGTTGTTACTCCCTTTCTTGTGAGCTAGCAGTGGATGTTGTTATGACCCATTACAAGTCTGTTCTTGCAATGTAAGATTTAAACAAAATGTCAAGCAATGACCTACCAGTTTGGGGGTGGTGACTCCACAGCACTCGCATAGATTTAAACTGCACTCTATGCTTCAGAGGGGTTCCAGCACTCGCTGTCTTAGCCTGCCTGCAGTAAGGCATGTTGTTTTATAACTAAGTACATAGGGTTCATGTTTACATGCAATAAAAACATGCATTTCACAACCATGGCATTGATCTTTCATGTGGTCATGGTTTACGTTATTTCTGCAGAAATACATGATAGGCTGTGATCCACAAAGCACTGTACACATCCATTAAATATTGCATGAACACCAGCACCACGGGGAACATAAAATATTGAATCTGGGCAAGTGGATAGCTAAGAGTAGGGGAATGCAGAGCTTTTCACCTGTAGGTCACCAGTAAAAAAACCAGCTCAGATTAGTGCCAACACCACAGCAGATGTAACTTTGCAGGTGCTCATTGGCTGAAATGAATTATGTCCTCCAGCTTCTGTTGGACAAAGGGTTGTATCCCACAAGCCACAGTTGTTTGTGGCACCTGTAAGACAGATCAGTGTTTCCATAGAACAGCCAAGGTTTAAAAAGACTTGCAGACTGTGAACTTTCCAGGCATGTCTAGGATGGGGTCAGAGTTTTAAGACTTGAGAATTGCACAGAAGTTTTTATTCTCTCTGCAGAAGGAAGCAGTTTTCCTTCTCCAGGAAGGCTGGGCTGGCACTTCTTACGGAGGAGTATGAGATAGTGACGTGACTGCACATCCCACCCCCAACCACTTTTCTCTGTTGGCTGCATGATCTTTTCCCAAGGACAGCGCATATCACCTGGGGCTTTCTGCTCAGTGCTTCCTACTGTGGAAGCTTTTCTGAACCAGTCCTCACTCCTGCTTCTTCTTTGCTCTTCTCCCACCGTTTTGCTTTAGGTTTTGCAGCTGTTCCTGCCTGCAAGGGAGCGGTCACTGATGTGTTTCTTAAGCTCAGGAGACATAAAACAGATGTTCCTCCGACCTTTAACTGAGAGACCCATGGAGAGACCATTTCCATAATGACTGCTCTTTGCGGCTCCCAACTGGACTTACTGTTATTTGTTCCTCATTTGCCTGATCTATGAATTCCTCACTCATCTCTTCAGCACAAAAGCACAAGTTCTGCTCTGACTGATACCATCTTTACTGACCTCATCAGAGGATGTCTTTGATTTTTTGATATGAATATAGCCTTCTCTAAATCTGCATCTGTCTTCAGGAACACAACTGGTTTATTGCGATTCTTCTGTGGATGCCATTTGGTAACAAACTAAGTTCTCTTTCCCCCAAATCTCAACTACAGTAACAAATATAGCTGCTATATATCTTTATTGTGGCTTCACAAAGCCTGTCCTTTAGGCTGTAATGGAATGTTTAGAGTACTGTTATCTGATAAACTGCTGTGATCTATGAAACCTATGAATTTTGCAAAGTGACAAAAATCTGTGCTAATTGATCTCCTGCTTGATAATGAAATAACAGACTGGGGAAGCTGAAGGCACAGCCAACACTAACAAGTACAACTGCTTCTCTGAAGTTCCTAGTGTAGCAGAAATGCGTAGGATTTATTGTCCCTAAGACACTAATAGAACTAGTTTCTAAAAACCCCTGTGATATAAGCGTGAGGGCTGTTGATCCTTGGGCAAGGGAGTGAGATTGGAGGAAAAAATGGTACGAAACCTGGGCAGGAGGAAACTTCTGGCTCCCAAGTCCTCCTGTCTTTTGGCGACTGACAGGCAAGAGCAATGTGCCATGTCTTATCTCCCTCAAAGACAGCTGCTGAAGCTCTTAGTTGTCACTGAGGTCTGGGCTAAGTGGGAGCTGGGACCCTGCATCTCTCAGTGGGGCAAAGCACTGCCTCTGCTACGTGCTTTCAGAGGGAGCAGATCGTTTTGTGCACTGCCCCAGGGCTTGCAGAGGGGCAGAAGAGAAGACCCCACCTCTGTGAAAGCATCAAACCCAGCATCCCGCTCCAGCGCCAGGTTGTCTTGCATTTGCTCTGTGCTGGCGTGTACCTGGGTGCCTGCGTTAGTGCTGCTTTCCACTAAGAGGAGAGGGTAGCTGTAGCTAAGTAGGGCATTTATTTTGCTGCCCCACAAAAGGAGCCCTGGTTTCCAGGAGCTTGTGGGCACGCTGGCACCCCGCTCCTCTGCCCGCTCTGTGTGGTGTAAGCAGCCTGTTTGGGACGCAGAGCTGAAGGGGAGTGCTTGCTGCCCCCGCTGCTCGCCCGGTGCTGGAGGGAGCATGCGTGGCACTTTAGGGCCAAACCTCTGCCTTCTCCTGCCCATCGCTTGGCACGGGAGCAGGAGAAACTTCTTCACTCTTCAGACTGTAGGGAGGAGTTGGTGTTGGCACAGGTGTTGGAGAAAACACAGCTGAAGGTGAGGGAGGTTCAAGTGCCCTTACACAGCTGAATAAGGGCATTGCACTAACAGGCACTTGCTGTGTAAAGCCATGTCTTGCAAACATAGGGGAAGTAATCGCATGTTGAAAAGCCATGAAGGAAAGAAAAAGCACGTCAGAGATGGGTGACATGTGGACTTTGCTAACCCAGCAAACTGGGTTTTGTAGGGAACTAAAAACCATCATCAAAGCAGCTGGCTTATTTCCTCTGCCATGCTCATAAGCAAGAGAGGCTATTCCAAGGGATGGCTGCAAAACTGCTTTTTTAGAAACTGCAAAACGGCTACACCTGTGGTTTGTGTCTATTTTGTGGCTAAAAGTCACATTTGTTTAATGACTGGGGGGAGAGCTGGGGAAGAGAATGGCAAAAACACATTTGATATCTCTGTTTTAACTGAGCCTGGGCAGGCAGAAACGGACACCTCTGCTGTTGATTGTAGAGCAGATACGCAATAGCACAGAGCGCTTTGGCATCTAGTGCCTCCGCTGCTTGCCTAAATTTACAAGCAAATGAAATTTGTAAGCGCACTACAAGGAATTCTGAGTGGATCCCATTCCTCTGCTGTAAGGTCGTTATGCAGCACAAAATTAGGTGGACTCAGCTAGCAGCTGATGTCACCAGCACACGAGCCCTAAATATTGCACATGCTGGAGGAAATTCCCCTGTTATTTCCCAGATTGTCTGTGGGAGTGAAACGACAACAACAAAAAGGTAATAAAATGTACAACTCGGAGAACATAGCCTGACTTGCAAATACGGCTTGTCGCTGCAGTGCAGGAGCCCCCGCTGAGCAGAAAGCCGTCTCTCTCTGCTTTTGCTGCCTGCTGCTCTGCAAACCTGGCACAGCCGCCTGCGCCTCCCAGGCAGGCAGCGCGGTGCCGCAGCGCGCTCCCCGCAGCCCGCCTGCGGAAAAGGAGATGCTCCCAAACACCTCCCGGCACAGCAGGTTAACGGGAGCCCATAGGTAGCATCTGGCTTTAACTGGGGTGGGAAGAAAGCGTGGATACTTGTTTGGATGTCTTAAAACGTATTGGTGAAGAGAGCTGGCAAAAGAGAGAGTCTCTAGAGGCACGAGTGAAGGGAAAGATGTTACTCACTGGGGTTCAGAGACAGAATGGCAGGAATTAATTCATCCCTCCTGCAATGAGCTCTCTTTAAGGTGTGAACTCTGACTGCATGGATTTCTCTGCAGGATGGGGAGTAGAAATGACAAGCTTTAGGCAGTAATTCAAATTGATTAACACATTCTTGCTGCTTCACACCAGCATCTTGGTTTTGACATCAGTGTTGCAGAGCTGCTGCAAGGCAGCAGATGCCCAGGCCCTTGCATCAGCTCTCGGTGGAGGAGGAATTAGGCCATATCCTAAGTGGGCATTTTAATTGTCCTTGTTTTAATTACAAATACTCACCTGTGCTAAAATGAGATGGTCAGAAGCACCCTGGGAAGCCTGGCATTCTTTGAGGGGTTTCACCTGCAGCAAAACCTGACTCCCAGCAGAAACCTGCTTGCAGGACTGAAACCACCAGCAGTGGAGCCTCAGCCTCTCTTCTGCCTTGTGTAACGTCTTTGTCCTGAGAGGCCTCTGTGGAAAAGCCCTTCTCAGCATGGAGCCAACACCATCAGCATCTGTCTTCCTAAAAGGTACAAAATGGCTTCAGTGCTATGGAAAGTTTGAAAGCTAGTATATAGTAGTGCCATTTTTTTTCTTTTCTTGAAATGGATCACTTCTAAAATGGAAAACAACATGCAAACCCTACTTTTTAAAGGAATAAATTATATTAAATCTGTTAAGGAAACTTATTTTCCCTTTCCTCCACTAGTGGAAGCAAATCACTTAATGATATCTGAAAGCAGGGATAGTCCCTGTTTGCCTCCTACGTCTTAAAAAATGTTTTAGAGTAAACTTTGCTATTTGTTTTGGTGCAAAAAGAATTGTCCAGCTCCTTCCTGCAATCATGTTTTCTTTATTTGCAACTTGTGCTCTGGGAGTGTTCACGTTCACTTGAGGCTACCTAAATTTGAGAAATTTCATTGTGTATCTGTCTGAATAATAGATGCTGTTTCAGAAAACATTAAGGAATATTTTCAAACCTTTTCCACATAAAAAATGTTTCAATATTTTTCATTGAAACAGAAAGCCCAACTTCATTCCGCCTGAAACATAGTATTACTTTGTATGGTGTGCTTTAATGGTGTCTATTTTATTTCAAATGAAACTGATACAAATTTTGAAGAAGTTTTTGAAGCTAATGATGTTGAATGTATTTGTTTTCAGCAATGAAATGTTCAGAGGAACTATTTTATTAAGCCTTGTGTCTTAAAATTTTTTAAACTTTTTAGGTAATGTTACTTAGTAGATGGAGCCATACATCATGAACTCCTTTGGGCAGAGATTAATTTCAGTTTGCATTTGGATTGAGTTGGTTGCTCTGATTAAAATGGGAATCAAACTAGGAAAATGCTTTTATTACCTACCTTTACATGCTCACAACCACCTGGAAGGAACATCCTCATCAAAAACGTCTTCTTTGGCAATATTTTAATCTTGTCTTAAAAAAAATTCTTCAGCAATTAACAGTCACGAAATCAGTAATTCTGTCTATGCACAAAAACAAGTTTTTAAGGTTTTAAAAATTATTTTAGGATTATTTTTTTTTTATGACTGCACATCTTCCAGAAAAAAAAATCAGGAATAAAAAGATGATAGGATGTATTAAACACCTAGGTTTGAATTCTGTCACTTATTCATGGAGATGCTGATGAATGTTTCACACAGAACCTCTAACAAAATTATACTGGTTTGACTATCAGAAAGTACCGAAGTAAAAGTTTTGTTCTCACCAAAAATTTCCAGCTTTATGTTCGGAAAAAAATTTTGGCGGGAATAGTTGCTGTAATGCTTTTATTTCAGAAGCATTACTTTTATACCGTAGTTGGTCTGTAATAGTGTGCCTACACATTAAAGGTGTGGAAGATTTAATGATACATAAAAGCTGAGGTGGGATAAATACAAAAAGATTGATAACCACCATTGTTGGTCCTCTGAATTGTTGGGCTTAACTTTATTTTTTGAACAATGGATGGTAGGCAAATAGTAAGAGTGACACAATATCCAAACAGTTTCCCTGTACTGACCAGATAAGCTAGAAATGCTTGGTAATGCGATCTATGTTTTGTTTTTTTTTTTAATTGACTTTTCATGAATAAAAAAGCAATTAGAAAAGGGAGCAGAGAATTTTTAAGAATAGTGACTGTCAGGACTTCAAAGAGCTACCACACTCTTCTACTTTGAAGGAAAGTAACGTCTTATAAACAAAAAAGCAGAAAATTAGGGAATTTAATGCTTGTTCTGGTTTAATGATGTACTGGGGTTCGGGACTGTTTTAATAATTACATCACACTTACCATGTTGTGTAAGGCTGAGCGATGAATGTTAATAGTGGTTTAACCCTCCTGGAATGTCAGTCACTGGCACGTTTCATGTGACCTGGGGACTTGCACTTGGCTTGTGTAAATGAGAAAGCATCTCTTTCTTGGAAGCAAAACCTGTGAGAATTTACGTGAACGAAGCCTCGTGGCTTGTCCTTTAAAACACTTCAATGAACACATCTCATTCAACATGATCTTTTCTTCTAACCTAATTGGGCAATTATGTATATGAAGAAAAATAGGATGAATGCATATGTCTTTAAATTTGAGCATGTGGAGGGTTTTTTTCAAAGACAGGAAAAAATGGGGAATTCCTGATCTTCAGGACACATGGACCCTGAGAGGCCAGAGAGTGCTAGTGTGTAAGCTTGCCGGTGGCTAGAATGGGCTCTGTGGTCTCTAAGGAGCCCCTTCCCTTGCAAGGTAATTGGAAAGGAGTTGTTTGTGCTTGTGTTTTTCCCTTTTGAGGGGCAGGGGAAGAGAGGCAAATTGAGGGAGCAGGTGGTGGCACCAGCTCAGCTCTGATTAGATTAGGCTTTCAGAAGCACCTGTGAAATTTCAGTGTAACTTTAATGTCACATCAGTGGGTCTACACACTCTGATGGTTGGACAGCATAGCACTGAATAAAGAAGCTGCCGTAGACTGTAGTTTTCCAGTATATCCCCATATAAACATCCTCAGACATTAGAGCAAGTTTTGTTTCTGTTGTTTTTGTCTACCACTTGTATAATGACTTGAGCTACAGCACAGTCATAAGAGAGGTACCAACCAGGAAAATACACTTCAGGCTGCTGACTGCTGGAGAAGAGGAGCAGCAGCAGCTATAACAACAAAGATTCCCGGAGAAGGAAAAAATGAACATGGGGTGTTCTTGGGGGGGAGAGATCCCCCTGTGCTCTGTGGCACAGTGGACAGTCCCTTCCTCCACAGGTGCCAGACACATGTGCTGAAACGGTGACTTCTTTTACAGATATAGGTGCCTACATCAGCAGTCAGGATCATGGTATGCTTTGCTTAACTGCAGCCAACTCAAGTACCCAGGGGCTGCCTGAAGGGGTTCTGGCTGTGTGCAGCCAGAAGGGGTTGTGTCTTGGCAGGGGAGAGCAGGTTGACACCTACCTGAGAATGTCCAAGCTGGTCCTTCCAGTTACAGAAACCCCAAGCAAAGGTGGCACTTGTGATTTTGTTTGCTAACTGAGGCTTCTTTTATGCAATATCATTGGCTTGTATCCACAGCCTGCCTGATGACTGCAATAAATAATACCTCCTTATCCTTGGATATTTTCAGCCATGTACATTTTATCGATACATAATTTATTTTCTGACTGAAATTGTGAGGCTAAACTGGGATTGCAATGTAAATCAAGAATGTCATGGATTGTTCCTTCTTGTATTCAAAATATAACAGGAAGACATTTTTATTTTTAATTTCTTTTGGGGGTTGGTAATTTTGAAGTAACATAGATATTCTCTTACGCACGCACTAAACAGCCATCTCTTTTTTTTTTTTTTTTTT
>VZTL01024952.1:2494-21910 GCA_013400535.1 Scopus umbretta | reverse complement strand
TGAAACCAGGACAGAGTGCCAACTGGGCATTCCAAAGAAGGGCAGTCCTGGGAGCTGTCAGAAATACCTGCACAGGTTTCAGCTCTCACAAACTCAGCAAACATCAAAAGTAATTATTTATACTAGCCTAGGGATTCTGAGAGTGCCCATCACCCTAGGGGGATGAACTTGTGATATGACCCTATTTCTGGCCAAAATCTGAAGCACAAGTAACGGACCGCAAATTGTGCTTACATCTGATAGCATATGGACTCAAACATAGGGGTTGAAAGGCCATTTCCCTGCTCTGTGTGGTTTCTGCTCCTTTCTTTGGGAACAAAACTCACATTTTCCATGTTCTGATTAATTTTGCAAAACTGGTGTCATAGCAATTCTGTGTCCTTTCGTCCTGGGGAGCAGGTACTCGCATCTCAGCTGGTCAGAGCATAAATAGCTGTCATCTAGCAGTAGCTCCACAATTAGTGATTAAGAGTTATTTGCAGCAGGAGTTCTGCAGAAATTAGGCTGGTGACAGAGTTTAGTTTGTAAGAGTTAGCACATATGCTTTTGTTGAGAAGTTTATGACAGAAATATGAGAAAATCCTTTCTTGCAACCAGAAAAGCAGGTTGAAAATAGTGTTAGGAGAATGAACATCACAGCAAAGTGGACAAGGGAGAGATAATGATAAGATATCCAGGCAAAAATCTTTTATCCCTAGGGGATGTAGAAAAATTCATATACTTCTTCTCTCTTAAACATGGCTGGACTAGAGTCTGGTAGAGAATTAAAAGCACGTAGGATATTCTGAAGCAGTGAGTCTAGGATTTTTTTTCTTCTCTCTCCTTTTTTCACATCTCACCACGCTCCCTTCCATCAGGTTTTGATCACAGGTTCTTGCTTGTCTGCAGTTCCTTTTCTATCTTTGATCAATGTTTGTCTTTAATCTTTCTTTTCTATTCTTTTGTCTCCAGTCCATGATTATTATATTTCTCCTTTTTTTCTGTGCTATTATTTGCCTTCCAGTGGGTCTTTCTTCTCATTTCATTGTACTCTATCTCTGTCCAAAATGGTGTACCGGGTGTGAACAATAAATGAATTGATTTCAAATGAGTTGACGACAGTGCTTAGCTAATCCATATCATACAAAATAGCCCACTGAGTGAGTACAATAAGTGACACAAATCAAAATGAATTCACACAGATGCTTGGAAAATCCATATAGAAGTCTGGGGGGACGTGGCTCAGAATGGGTTTGTGTAACCAGCGTTTTAAGAAAATCTTTTTTAAGTAGTAGAAACAAATCCACGTCTGCCTTTTCCTTCTACTTTGTTATCTTTGGATAAAACAGATTAAGGATTGTGTAATTGATTTATTAATGAGTAAGAGTGGGCCCTGAAGATTGGTTACCAAAGGCATGAAGAATTATTAGAGATTGTAAGAATGTAACAATAATGCAAAATTTTAAAAAGGCATTCTTGCCTGCCATAGAAAATCTTAAAACTGTGAAAATGAAAACAAGTTTGCTAGCACGGGTTGCTAGACTGTTCCTCAGAGATGATGCTACTGTATTACTGCTGTATGACTTATACATGTGAGTTGAAAGGAAATATAAATAACCAGGAATAGAAGACTAATAATTGAAAAAGCTTGACAGAAACTCCTTTGTGTCATGTTCCCAATCTAGGGTTTGTCACAGGCTCATTCCTAATAATTCCAACCATTGAGCTAAAAGTGTTATCCAAAGGATCGTGTCTGAATTTAAATTAGTTTTCCAATTATTATTTTTTTGAGTAGTTCCATCAAATATATATAAAACTAGGGGAAAGACCTTGTTGTTTTTAAACACAAGTTCTCTTTCCATAGCATGCCAGAACCTGACATTTCTTTGAAGCTTTTCTAAATTTCAAAGTAGGTAATATATTTAAAACAACAGAAAGTTTCTATGTCTCTCTTTAAATATTTTTATGTGATACTTCTCAGGACACATTAAATGAAAGCATTTTTCTGCCTGATCTTAATTGAGAAGACTCTTACCTCCTGTAATTACTGATGAACAAGATTTCTACATGGTTTAAATTGCATATTTCACAAACTGGAACAGGCTTATTTTCCTGTCTTTCATAACACACTTTCTAAAGCTCTGCAATGTCTCCATCCCCATGTAAACACTTTATTTACAGCTGTCCACAGCTGTATTACACTGACTAGTATACAATTACTTTTATTTCTGCAGATTATAACAATCTTAGATATTCAGAGAAGATATATAAGCATAATTACTGCAAGTGGAGAATATTACCATGGTGATTCCATGAGAACTACAGGAAAGATCCTCAG
Source organism: Scopus umbretta (assembly GCA_013400535.1). Lineage (NCBI taxonomy): Eukaryota > Metazoa > Chordata > Aves > Pelecaniformes > Scopidae > Scopus > Scopus umbretta. Next base: position 19,593 of record VZTL01024952.1, on the reverse strand, counting down.
GAATGTACCAAGTCCAGAAGTATTTACCTCAACCAAGGTAAAGCACAGTGACTTGGGCAAATCCATTTATGATCACAGCAATGTCTTGGCAAATATGGCCTTCATTTTACTCCACTCATATGAGGGCAAGGTACATTTGTATCAGTCAGCTAGAACCTGATGGGAACTCATCCACTGAAATCAAAGCGGGGGTTTCCAGTGAAGAGCTCTGTAACATGAGAGGACAAAATTTTGCTCAGGTCCCTTTCCCTTGAGATGCAGAGAGTCCCACCACCCACAGGGGCAAGCTGGAGTGCTGCCCTTCCCACTGCTAGCCACACCAAATTGGGGGCCACCTCACTGCACTGCTGGGTCTCTTGTCACACTGCTGGGGTGTTCATGGCCATTTTTGTGGTTTTGGACTGAAGCTGGATGCTGGTATTAATAAATAATATGCTTTAGCTTCCTCTATATATTAGTTTGACTGGCATTCTTCCACAGAATTAATTTCTGCATTGATTTTTGGTTTTAAACACTTCAGAAAAAAATTGGAAATACTTTCTTTATGCTAAAAGTGATATTTGGTTTCTTCTGTTTTCCAGGTCTTTTTTTTGCTGTCAGGCATGACCTTTGGGTAAGTGATTTTCATCATGACAATTATCAAATACAAATTATTTTCTGCTCACAGGAATTTTTTTTTTTTTTAAAAAGCAGGTCAAGTGTGGCTGCATGTGGAATGGCCACACCTCCTGGCCCTTCCCATTTGTGTTTCTGGGGTAGCATGTTGGGTTTTTACTCTCTTAATCCTATGAATTCTTAGAAGCATACCCAGTATATTTCAAAACAATATAGAGATTGTTATCAAATAAACTCTTTTATGAGTCTCTGTGTATCATAACACAGGCAAATGTTTGCGTTTGCATTTGCAGACTGATAATATTTTCTGCAAAAAAGAAGGTAACGCACTATACGTGTGACTCATTTCACTCTAGCTCTAGGCAAAAACATGCAGCCTCTTTCAATGTCAGGTGTCCTTAAGTGGGTTAATAGCAGTGCTAAGAAAGGAAAAGAAAAATCTAGTTAAATAAAATAGGGAGTTAAAAGAGTGTGACAAATCCAGTTGAAATGTAGCAAAGATACTAGTAAATAACACAGATTTTCTAATAGTGACTGGAATCTAACTAAACCATACTTGTATGTCATTCCAGTGCAATACCTTTAGCATCACAGAGCCTGCAAGTATTTTGAAAATGTGGTGTTACTTATTCAGAGGGAGCTGTGCCATCCAGTGAGTTGCCTTTGCTGACCACTGGTGACAAAAAAAGGGGGGGGGGGCGGGGGGACGGACCAAACCCTGGAAAACTAGTTCAGCTCAGTTTATGGGTTCTTTACTGCCTTTTATAGCTCTGATCAGTAAAATGTAATGAATTTGTAGTTCTTGGTGCTTTTGTGGGTGCAGAAGTTTATGAAGGATCTTAAACATTCAACTTGTGTGCCTCTCACTGACTACCAGTAGACACACATTTTTCACACTGCTATCAAACACTTGTTTGTCATCTTGGAAAGTAGAATTCATATATCACAATATCCCTCACATGGTCTTTGTTTACTGGTAGCTGGCAGGAATTCTCAGTAGATAAAATAAGAAAAGCATGAAGCAACACATCATTCATTTTTGGTATGAAAAGAAAGACACAAATCCTGAGAATCCTGAAACCAGTCAAGCAGACTAAAGGTTTCTCAAAGTTTAGAGTGGCTTTCAGTCTAAATAACAAAGCACCACAATGTAACTTAAGCCACAGTTCCAACTTACTGCAAAAATACATATTCTTATTCTAATTAGCAAGCAAGTTACAGATTAAATCTAAATTATAGCATCAGCAAATACCTTCACCATTTTGTACAATCCTGATGGTTTTTTGGTATGTGCTGTTCAAGGTTTGACTTGGATAGACCTAAGAAAGCTGATCAATGTAAAGACACATCAGCTGCAGATGAACAAATTACAGGGTCTTCTCCAGCCAAACTTGTAGTAAGGGTTGCAAGCTCCTGTGGATGGGGTTCACTGAGTTCTGCCACCTAGACTGTCAGATTTGTTAGTACTAAACAATGTTGTATACACTGTAGGCATAAAAAGCTGCAGGGTCGTGTTTAGAATAATAGTGTATTCACAAACAGTACTCAAATTGCTCTGAAATATCACAGTTAGCTGCATCTTCATACTATTATCTCACTGCTTTAGGCTTCTGAGACCTTTTCCTAGCAGACTATAAAATCATTCCAAATGTAAGATGATAAATTAATAGAAGAAAACAAATTGGAGCCAGTAGGAGTGCGTTTAGCACTAACAAGACCCATCTGAGTTTCACATTTTCTCTTGCAATTATAAAAAATAAGACTAGTGTCAGAACTCATCTTTTCTTTAATTGCTGTTGCACAAAGCTCTGGATATTATTTTAAGGGCTGATGGAAAGGAGCAGTCTCTCCAATTCCTGACAAATATATTATTTTCTAAACTACAAGGGGAAAATATGACATATAACCAGAAATGTACATCAAATCATCTATGGCAGAAGGAATGAATATTTGTTTATTTACATTGCATCACAATGTACAGGGATGGCTTTAGGGTAAATAAGGTTAAATATTTACAGTAAGTGAAAATTCAAATAAGGCACATTAAGAGATGGAGAGTGTGATGTAATATTTGAGGAGGTATTTTCTCCCTGAAAATATTGAAGGTTTTTAGTTTTTATTCCTTGGTGTGGAAGGAAAACTATTGAAACATCCATATTTTGCTGAACATATTTCTTGTCTTCCAGTGAACCCTAGCAACTTGAAAATTAAGGAACGGAGATTCTATTCTTCTAGAGAATAGAAGACTGTTAAACTCTGCCTCTTTCACCTGATGCTTATAATGAAATTTTCAGCTAGCAAGCACCAAAGATGCTTGATTTGCTGATTTGTTCTTTGATTTGATTTCTTATGATGAAGTAGTTTTTATAAAGCTGTTTTATTTAAACAGCACTTTTGCTTTCCTTTTGTTATCATATTTCATCATATTTCCTTTGCTTTAGTTGACTCTAATAGCATCCCTGTGAAAAAAACGTTTGAGTCAACCTGATAGGAAGGTAAGTGACTTGATTAAGAATACAAGAACATGTACCATTCAGAACAAGAGACTCTCATGTACTTATGTGGTGTTACAATATTGTCTTCCCCACATCTAAAGATGCTTTTCTGTGGTTGAAGGCCATAGTAACATTCTGGAGAATTTCAGATTCACCACTCTGTCATGGCAACCTCTCCACACATGGCTGGATTTATGTGCCTTTTCAGGCAGCATTAGTAGAGTTTTGAAAGACCTGTAAGCTTTAAAAAGCTCAGATAAGAGTCTTGGGGTTTGAAAACTGTGTTTATGTTCTGTTACAAGCCTTTCAACATAATTTGCTTCATGTACATTAGAATCATTGAGTTGGTTGGAAAGCGATTTCAAGTCAAAGTAAAAAAACATGAAGGCGTGGGAACTGAAGGAAATCAGCAAGGGGATAAGCTTGTCAGTGATACACTTTCTCTTAAATAGTTAGTTTTTGTTGCAACACGTTCAGCATTGAAATATGCAGGGAGGAGGCCAATCACAATGTAGTAGAATTAATAAAGCTGATCAGCTCTGCACTAACATGTTAAAGTTGTGGCTTTCATTAGAAAATGTTTTTTCATTAGAAAATGTTTTCAGTAACTTTTTCTGTTTCCTCTGGAAAGGGAGAGGTGATGAAGGAGACAGTTTCTGTCCAAGGGACACTTTACATTCAGTATTTTGGTCAGATTATCAGCAATTTTCTGCTGAATGGAGGATTTCTACTGTTTGGTAAGAATAGAAAAGATAAATGATAATGAGACTCATTATCTTTAAGAATAAGAATAAATTACTTCACCCTAAAAACATAGTTATAGATATTAATGGCACCTGAGATTTAGTTTTGTGTCACTATATTTGTAAAATTTTTATTAACAGCATTCTCTTTCTACTAGTGATCACTGAAATCAAAATGCAGCTTGCTATTCATGTTCCTTTGCCATTGCCTGTGCCTCTTACATGTATCATAACATTAGAAGCACAGCTAAGCTTCTAGCAAGCTGTCTAGCTTAAACAAATTCAGACATGTCAACAGCATCTTATGGACAGACAGACTTTTAATGAACAGAAAAGAATGACACTATGGCTAGAATCAAATAAATGTCTACCATGGCAATCTTTTGGCAAAGATGAAGAGATGATGAAGAGACAGCTGCTGGCCAAATTGCCAGATGGCCTTTCCATATTTGAACATGTGGAGAGCACGGGAAGTTGACTGGTGTGCTGCTCCTGTACCATCTTGTAGAACAAGTATGTGAGTCTTTCTTGATTGACCATGTAATACGAAGTGTTATAAACTATATGGGGAGAGGAAAAAGATGTCTGCATTTGCTGTATGATCATATTTTGTTTGTGTTCAATTATTTTGCAGTAATTATGAGTGCTTGTTTGTTCCTTGAGAACTTGATGATCAAGGAAGGAATAATGTAGGGGTTTCTTTCACTTCACAAAGCAAATGGAATCAAAATAGTAGCTTTGGAATGGAATTCACTGTAGCTAAGCATAATCCATAAATTAAGCAAAACAACAGAGTACATGTGCTACTTATATTTAGGTTGTTTCCCTGGATGTTAGGTTATTTAAAACTACAGTTCTCTTGTCTGAAATATTCTCCCAAAAAATTGTGGAGAGAAGGAAAGTATAATATACCAGCAGGAGTATATTGATATCTTCAAAATCCAGCAGTTACTCTTCTTGATTATTAGACTGAAAGTGTGAAAATGTTAAAAGTCAAAAGCTCTTTTTTCCCACAATTCAGAACACGAGTATGAACAATTGATTCTGATCTTGTAAGCCCTTTTAAATACTGATGTTTATATCAAGTGGCTGCACTGAGTTTTTTTCAGAGGCAACTGATAAGACATTTATATTCTATGAGTGAATGCTTGTTAGTTACAACCTATTTTTGAAAACCAAGAAAAAACACATTCAAGATACTAATCTTTCACTGTATGTGCCTCTTCTGACTTCTAAAAAGTGTTATATATGTTATGTAAGTGTTATATAAGTCATATATGTTGGTTTCTGAAGCATCTGAGAAATACTGATTTGATTTCATCAATTAATTTCAAAAGTGCTCAAAACCCAGGTTCTTTGTTGCTGTATTATCTTTAAACCATTTCTTGTTCTCATTTGGCTATGAGGGTATTTTTCTAGTGTTCAGATTTGTTTAAAACTTAAATGCTGAACTGGCAAGCTCCAAATTGAGCTTTCCTTCTATTTTGCATTAGGCATTGTCCAACAAACTAATTTGCTTAATGCTCTTACAGCTAAGAGTTCCTGAGTTTTGAGTCTCACTCTGGCAATCATTTGCTGTCATTGATCAGGTCAACTTTTTTGTGGATCCCTTTCCTGTTGGATAATGAGGTAGACAATGTTTCCCTACCCTAAAGATTTATGAGATTATTGGTTAGTTTTTATGCATGAGTTTAAAACAAGGGGTGGGAAAGAAATAAGAACAAAGTGTCAGGTGGAAGATCCATGTTTGAATTGCTAAACTACTGTATAAAAGCCATCACCATCAGGGTACTTTGTGCTGGATTTTATGGATTCATTGAACATGTCTTGGGCTCAGAGAACTTGGGTACTATTTTGGTATTTTAAGTTACATTGCTATGGCCTGCAGATCTTAGGGGTTGTTTTTAAGTCAGGAGGCAGAAAAATCTGGTTAGAAAGGAAAACTTAGTCTTAGACTGGAGAGTGATCCCATTATGGTAAATGCTTGATCACATCTTCAGATAACAGTAAATATTCAATTCATTATAATTAAGTGAGGGCTTAAATACAGTGGCAGCTGTCATTGCTCTCTGCACAAAAGACTGCCAGTTTTGGCTCTTAGCATCTCCACCAGGTAGCATGTATTGGTCCTACTGGAAAAGGTGTAGAAGTCCTGTTGACTTTAGATCTGATTAAGGATGGCCCTGTTCAAGAAGGTATTTAAGCACTTTTAACATGTTTTTCTTCATAGCATGCTTGACTTTATGTATAGATGATAGATAAATGGTATATCTGTTTTGTGTGTTCCCAATTGTTGCCTATAGTAGAGTGTCTGGACAGGACAGAGGAAGACTGTCTTGTCCTTCCCAGCTCCAGGGAACTGGCCAGCCGAATAGGAAAGTGGACCATCCTGCAGAGTAGCTGTGCGTTCTCAGCTCAGAGACATTTCTGCAGTACCCTGGAGCATAAAGCGTGGAAGAGAGCTAGAAAGAGGTGAGTACTGTAGAAGATGATTAGGCACACCTCTTAGAAAAGCTGAGTGCAGGTCACAGGCTAGCCTTAGAGGTGATGGCAGATAGCACTTTCCATGTACAGCAATCAAGAAGGAGATGATAGAGTTTAATGGAAACCAAGCAGCCATGGAAATGTGTTGGACTAGAAAGGATGATTGAAGAAAAGTTTTCAGCTAGCAAGGATGTCATTGGAGGGGAGATCTGTTACACAAGTCCTTTTATATTAATCTATTTTACGCACCAACTTGAAGTTTCTCTACTCAGTAATTCTAGCCTATTCTAGCCTACTTTAAAATAAAATTCAATTCTACATTTTACAACATAGCATGTTTGCATTAAAAGAAGGCAGATTCATTTCATAGCCGTAGCTAACTTGGGATCCAGCAAGAAGTGTCTTCTGAACTGGGGCCTGTTAGTAGAAGGATTTAAGTAATGGTTTTCCATTATCTGAATCAGAGTAACTCTAAAGTCTGAACAGCCCAAACAGATACAAAAAGCCCTAGAGTGATGACTGAAGATGAGCTTTGTGATTCTGTTAATTTCTGTGCCAATAAATCCCAAACTGAAAACAGATATGCCAAAGCAAGAGTGGAGACTTTTCTTTTCAAAGGCAGTTTAAAAAAGTTCATGATTAAAGACTAACTTCCAGGCTCTTGTCAATAGTTCCAAAATTACATTTGTCATAACACTTTATATAATGCTAATGATAAGCTATTTATTGTGTGGAAAATGTCAGTTTATTTCTTACTTTTTTCTTTTGATCTAATACTTCCTGACGTGCTGGAGTCTTAGTATTCAGGTCTGTGCAGTGACTATCCATAGGAAACCTCTGTAACTGTGTGGTGAGGGGAGACATGCAAAGACAGGGTCAGGTGCAGCACCTGCATAACTGGTTGAGGGGTACAGTGGGACCTGAAATTAAGCAGCTGTTTCTAACTTTGATCTGGTATCACAGTGGAATGTTGATTGCTAATTTATGTGTTAGTTATGTTGCACAGTTTTAGCTTGTTGTAAGGCCAAGAGCAGATAAGATTAAATGAGGGAGTGGGGAGAGAGAAGAGGCTTGGAACAAAAGAACAGCTTCAGGGCAGGAGGAGGCTTTCCCTTGGACAGGCTGTATGTAGTTGGTTGTGCCATTTTGTTCAAGTGAAACCAGCATCTGCACAAATAGGATAGGACTGAATAACAACAGTTGTGAATGGGGTTGTTGCCTTTGTGCAGCATAGTGAGCGGAGCTGCTATTGGGAAAATCTGTGTTCCACTCCAGCTTGTTGGGTGTTTAGAAAGGAAGAAGGAAATGCAATCTGGGCACCTGGTTACATGGGACATGAGTTCCTTTTTTGGTTTCAGTGGATGTTTCACCATTAATTCAAAGGGGAAAAAATGTTGATGAGAAGGACTGGGAATTCCTTCTTGTGTTCTGGTGTAACTGGTATGTTCGTGATCAGAGGAACCCCCTCTTTGACCTACAAAAGTAGATTAAGGGCCCACAGGCAGAACAAAAAGATCTGAGCTCACCTGCAGAGCTGGTGGGTAGAAGATTGCTCCTCTCATGAGTCTGAATCTCTCTCTCTAACATACTTTTAAAGCTAACACTCTGCAGCTTATTATTGATTCAAAAATAATTTCGGGACTAATACAAATTTTCAGCTAACTTACTCTTAACCATCAGTCTCTGCACAGGATTTTGTCTGTGGTGAGAAAACATGGGTAGGTAAGACGGTAATATTCACATTCTGTTAAGAACTCCACTAGGACCCATTTTAAACTTCTCAAATAATGTATCAGTTCCAGGAGATAACGTATCTTGCTGTAAATAATTCAGTGTTAGAAGTAGTCCCAAATGGAACAAAAAATGTTGGGCAAAATTATTTTTTTTTTAATTTCATTGAGACATTTCTAAAAGCCCGAGTCGTAAGATCATCATCATACCTGAAACACATAAAAGTCTCCTTCAGGCATAAAGAATCTTTTAGAAGACCTTTATGAATACTTGCATTAATAATACTCTCTAATTTACTAACAGAAAAGTAATCATCATCATCTTATTTATTTTCCAGTTGTTAGAGTATGATAGATACTTAGATACGTATGGATAAATATTTAAACAAATTCTGAAACAAATCATTGTAGATGAAACAGTCTCTTGCTGCATTCCTGACAGATGCCCATATACCCCTGTTGCATTTCTAAAATACCATTTAGTACGGGAAACAAACTTAAATCCTGCTTTTGACTTACAATTAAATTATTATTCTGCAAGGAATTTTAAGCAATTTTTTTTTTTTTCTGTTTAAAGAGTATGTGTAAGTTAGAACAGAAGTGGCATGTATCTCTTACACAAAGCTGGGTTTAAATTAATGGAATTATTTCTTAAGGCTCAACAGCTGCCCCCCAAACCACAGGTTATTGATTCATCGGAAAGAGTAACCTCATCATTAACCCTGGTCTTCTGCAATCTCCAGTGCAGGCCTGACCCATGCTCTGCTCTAATTCCTTGTTAAAACCAAATGAAACAAAGTCATAGAAGCATAGAACCTCATAAATATTTTACTTGCCAAAATTCTCTGTATTTCTCCAGCTACTGCCCCGATGAATAGAGAACTGGAGTCTGAGAAGAAACCACCTTCTTTCTTCTGCTGGCAACTGCCTGTGGCAGGGAGCGGTGTGGGCCAAGTGCCTGATCCTCAGCTGAAGGCAGGTCCCCCATGCAAGGGTTGCTCTGGCTGGGCCCCCACACAGCTGACTTGGTGTACTCCCCACAGGGCCCGCATGAAGGGGGGACCCATGGCTGTGCTGTCTCTACAGCAGCCCCAGGCATCAGCAGACAAGCCCTGGGCAGGGGGACATGCTTGGAGCCCTTGCACAACCAGCCAGAGTCCCAAATGTCACTGTAGGGGTTTTACTTCCTCAAAATCCGATGAAGGCAGGGGATGTCTTTCTGTTGATCTGAACGAGTGTTGGTTTAGGCTAACAAGATAACCCTGATACTTAGATTTGGTAATATAAGTGGTAGGAATGAATTAATATTAAAAATAATGTCAATCTCTGGATTATTTTAGCTATGAAACATATAGACCTGATTGCTGTTGCCTCCAAAGTAGCTCAAAAGCTGAGTCCTGTTGGAATGTGATCAGAGCAAAATACATGTCTGCCTACTTCTGACTTGTATACAGTATTTATAAAGCCTCCTATGTGATTTCATTTTAAATTATTTTATTCATGAATAAGCAAACAACTCCTCTCAGAAAAAATATTTCAGGTTCTGTTAGAAGCATTCTTGATTTCTAAAAATCTATGGTTCATACAAATTGTGTTATCTTTTGAAAGCATACTCAAGCTACGCATAATATTCTCCTTGTTGACTCCTAGGTAGTCATACAAGGTCGTACAGATTGCGACTGCTCAGTTTGAATAGACTTCCAGACATTCAGAGGGACTTAGTCTGTGCTGCTTTTGCTTAGCAAAGAATGTGCTTACGCATCAACCTCCTACTCCTACTCCTTTCCTTGCTCAATTATTTCATGTGCTTATTTGCTTTCTTAGATCGAGTAGTGATATTCACACAAGTAGTTGTTCCTGTCCTGAGGATGCGATGGCACAGTGGGTGATACTGCTTTCTCAGCAGGATTTTCACTACAAGATTACATGAAGATTTTGTGCTCACACATACAGTTAAACTGGCACACCTCTGCATTTCCAAGCTGTGAGTATGTTTTAAGAGTTAAATTGCATTCAGTATATTTTCTCCAAGAAAAGTAACTCTATCCATTCAAATGACTCAGACTTAAGGCTGCTGATGTGTTGAATCCTATTCTCTACAGTGTGCAACACGACAGCAAACCAGATACAAAGTAAAATCAAAGCAGAATGGAGTTTTGGGCACCCTCCATCCAGTTTCCATTGATTTGTCAGCTGGATTACTCACAGCTGGCTGTTTGCAGGGTCTACAGAGCTCCTCACCTCCCTCTTTATTGGGAGAGGAATCATGTTGTTTCCTACCTCTTCTTGCCATAATCTTAGGACATGCTGGCTCTCAAAGTAGCTGTACTACAGAAAGGATGTCAAGGAGCAGTCAAGTTGAGTAAACCAGAGCTTGACTGTTCTCCTGCAGCTTGGTTGAAATTGTTATTGGCATACTTATTAAACTCTTAGTTAACTCCTTTAAACAGTTCTTTTGGGATCACTGCAGAACGATGATTTTGGAATGTAGCTTTTTGTACCTTCATTGTACCTAGTAAGAAGGAACTGTTATCGAAATGCTACCACATGGTACAGTGGAGAGGTATTTTGTCGTACAGGAAAGTCACAGATGAAGACTGGACAATGATGAGAGTACATTCTTGCTGCCACATTCCTTTTATTTTCTACGTAGTTGTGAGAATGTGCTCTGATATGGTGTGTTGTTGAAACACCATGTTTATATCCAAACTAAAAATACAGAATCATTTAAATTGACAGGGACTCTGAAGGTTGTCTGCTTAAAGCAGGGCTAACTTTGAAGCTTGATCAGGTAGGTTTGGGTGTAGTTCTGACAAGTTTTAAATACCTCCAAGGTCTGTGACAATGTTTCACTGCCCTTACTATGAAAATTCTTTTTTGGTCTATCTGGTTGTACTTGTCTTTGCTGTGTCTTGTCACTATTGACTTTTGCTAGTCTCCAAGAAGATGCTGGCTTTGACTTCACCATTTCCAGGTATGTTATGTACTCCAGCCTCCTAACTAACAGGCTTTAGTATGCTAACATCTTTTTTTTTACTGGGGGACACAAAACTGGAGGCAGTACTCAAGCTGAGCTCTCGCAAGTGCTATACAAAAGGGAATACTCAGTTCCCTTGACCTGCTGCCTATGCTCCTGTTAACTGTGTAGTGAGCATCCATTGCCCCAAGGGTGCACTGCTGATTCATGTTCATCTTTTGTTCACTACCTCCTCCCCAATCAGGAGCTTCTCTCCCTTTTTTGTATGGAACAATAACCTAGGAGTGACCAGACTTATTATGCCTCTTATAATGGACCTTTCCATTGTTAGGATAGCTGTGATTTCTACAAAATTCATTTCCAGAGTGAGAAACCTGAGTGTGCTGTTGGACTTGTTCAGATTATGTGCATAGCAGAAGAAAAGTAGAAATAAAAGAGTACCTTTAATCCAATACAAACAATGCTGTTTTAACACTCAGTGTTTGAACAACAGAAGTGGACACTTTCTGTAGTTAGGGAAGTATCTAAAAGATTGAATGCTGCTCGTACGAGCTATCCATGACCCTTGTTTTCATTCACTTTAAAAAAAGAGAATGCTGTAAATCTACCTTATGATCTCTGGTATTTTTTTAAAAAGCTTTACACTTTTCCCATATTTTACAACAGGTCATTAACAGCTAACTAGGACACTGTTAAGCTGGCTAAAGCTGATTTTCTTTTCGAGAGATTTTCATCGAATGAAGGTGGTTAGACTACCAGGAAGATGTTTGTTTTCAGTGCCCCACTTCTTTTTTTTTCTGCTCTGTGGGTGATTAGAACAGAAAGCTATCTTACCAGATGCGATATTTTAAGATAGAGGAACATTTAACTAGCAATACTTCTGTAGTTAAACAAAAGTGAAGTTATAGCCAAGAATATTCTTTACTCCCACAGATTCTATATTTTTCATTAGGTTTATTCATAATTTTACCATTTACAGAGAAACAACTTTAAACATTTTTCCTTATAGGAAACAAATGGTCTAATTCTGGCTTCCTGAGCAGACAGGCTTTGTTTACTGAGTTTTAACCATGTTATATAACTCTTCTTATCACACATTTAGGAATTCAAAGGCAGGTTTCTAGCCTGAAGGTTTCTGATAACAGCCTATTTTCTCTTGTGTTTTTCCTACCTACAGTTTTCAACTTTGTGGCACTATTAATTCTCTGCCAATAATTTTAGCCTGTCTCTTCAGATAACAAGGAAACCTATCTGTTGTGATAGATGATATTTTCAGTATATAAAACCTCTGTATTGTATAACCGATTTATTATTAAAATCTTATTTCCCTAGGACTGCTAGAAAATGCTAAAAACTCATTCAATGACAGCATAGAGCAATTAATATTTAGGGTTTTCCTTGCAAAATTTTAAAGTAGTATATCAAACCCCAGGATCATAGGTTTTGTATCTTTTCAGATAAGGATACTTCCCTATCAAGGTTTGTATCCTTTCAGAGAAGGTTTGTGTAAACTGTTACAGCAAAGTGCACTTTCATGATTTGCAATCAGCTGTATTTTGAGTATGAGAAGAGTTGTGAATCCTTTGTACTTTGATCAAATCAGTGGTACATATCTTTGCTGAGAAAGTCTTGTAGTTTCATTTTCTAAGACTACCTGACAGCAATGACTTTTTGCTTGGTTGCAAAAGCCCGTTTCTACAGGGGCAACTTCTGCTATAGCCCTAGGTAGATGATCTCTCCCTTAAGCCTCTACATCTTCCCATTGCCTTGAAGCGGACACTTTTGCTCTGCCATCTGCAGTCTCAGCCTTCTTCTTAGAATCCTGTAATGCCTGCTAAATATCCTTATGCAGCTAAAATCAGGTTTGTAACTTTAAGTCAATCAAATCTTTTAAAAGAAAAAGCAAGAGGGATGCTTTTCCACTTTATCACTGATGTAATACAAAGAAAGACTAAAGCTGGGTTGCCAAAGCTACAAAGCTGCTTCGTTCTTTGTGCAGATTGCAAGAGAGTTGTCAAGAGCTTTTGACTAAGGGAGAATGCAGCCCTCGCCCCCAGCTTGATATACTGAAGCCCAGCCCTCTGCCAGTCCTGTTCTAGAGCTCCTGGAATATAAGGACTTATGGAAAAGACTGAATTATCTCTTGATTCAGTGAAGTCTTGGGAGGGCAAAAGCACGTAGTTTGCTACATAAATACTAGGGTTTGTGGGAAGCTTTGACAGCAAATCTTTTGTGTATCCCTTATCACCACTGTGTTTGCAGTAGGATGCGAAAGTTTACAGGAAGCATCAGGAAGAGATGTTTACTGTCACACTTGATAAAGCTACTTGTTCATACAAAAAACATATAGTTACGGGCTTTACTGGTTGTGGCAATTACTCACTGGAAATGCACCCCTTTTTATCCTGGGTCTTGTGCTATTTCTGTCTTGTGTAAGTTTTTTGTCATGTAATTTGGATTCATGAATTTCAGCATATGGACTTTCTGATTTATTTATGTTGTTGATGATGGTGTGTGATTCCTTAACTTCTTTATCTTACTTTTTTTTATTCTTTCACTTCATGCCTGGAATTCTGACAAAATTTTAAAGAGTGAATAATGAATTAAGCAAGATGTTTGCCTATACCAAATGTTGCAGTATCTTTTGGGACTCAGAACCATTGCACAGAGACTGAACTCAGGCTTTGGTTAGAAACTTGTGTGGGTGACAGAACGTACCTATCTAAAGTGCAAAGGCTGAGGACTTAAATAGTAGTGAAACTTGTGCTTTCCAGAACTAGAGCGAGCTGTAGCTATCTATACCGCTACCTGTCTTCTGCAAGAGATAATAAACTTCTTGGGATTATTTCATGTCTTAAAATTCACAGGTTTTTGTCCCATAAAAGCTAATGGAACCTCTTGACCCAATAATAATATGTGATTCATAATATATGTGTTAAAACAGGCTAGGTTGCCTCTTGCAAACATCAGAAATGCACACAGTACCTTCAGACTAACAAAGGGGGTTAAAATAATTTAGAACATAAGTAATAGATATGAAAACAAAGAAAACATATGATAAAACCACAAACTAAGAATCAGTTTTGCTGAAGTCCACTTAAACCAGTAGGAGTTTTTCAATTAACCTCACTCTGAAGAGGTTTGGATCCTGGATAAACTGCTCTCTGTTCTCATTCTAACACCACATCTGGATCCCTTCCAGCTCTGGAGAGGGCAAGGCCTCTGACTTGGGGATTTAGCAGCAGCCACTGTATTTCTCCTCTAAACTCCATCAAATATCCTGGCAATTCATTTCTAGGTAGGTTATATATAACATGCTGACTTTAAAGTGCAACGCTGATTGCAGTGCAACGTATCTGTACCAAAGTGTATGGGTGTTATACTATGCTCCACCTCTGTCTAGGACTTATCTGGGGTATAGCTACGTGCTTTCATTTGTATCCTTTCGTCCAGATTCTGTGTGTGTGGTTGTGGGTGCATGTAGTGGACTTCACCTATGTGGTCTCTACTTATGATTAATTGCTGCTTTGATTTGTGGTATTTAGTTGTGGGATTAAGACATTACCAATATTCCTAACAGATGAAATAAATTTTATTTCTGTGTTCATGTACTGCAGGTGATTATAAATTCTTCCTGATACAGAAGACTTGAAAAGTGTTCTATGCAATGACATGATTTAGGAGCTGGCAGAACTGTGGAAAAACCTTACTGCAGGATGTTTTGAGAGGAACCCTCTCCAGTTCATCTCAGCAATGGAGTACTCCCTACATGCTGTCCTCTCCCTACAGCAGAAGAGGAAACCAGGTAGGGATGGACCAGGGACAGCACTGGGGACAGACCCTGGGAGGCAGGAGCCGAATCTCCAATTCAATCACAAAATTTTTGTCACTGCAATTCTCCAACTGGAAATAAGGAGTGGTGTTTTGCTAAATGGGGTGTAAGTTAGGAGAAAGAAATCCATCAATGATTGTGAAGCAGTCTGATGCTGTGGCAATGATGGCCAGGTGCCTAGTGACATAGGGTGCTAACATACAGCTGAATAGACAGCAGGAGATGTGATCTAGCAGTAGGTAATTTATTTATTAAAACAGGAGACATTGTAGACTATGATATTTCTGCAGTTTATCCACAGCTGCCTGCATTGCTAGGTTAGATAATCTGTGTGTGCAGAAAGGAACACGGCTGAGGAAGACCCGAACTTCCTTCACATTCTGTCTAGTACTGAGCACACTCTGGCACATCAATGACCTTCCTTAACAACAGAATCCTAGTGGTTAAAACCTCTTTAATTACACAAGGCTTCTTAAGAAATATTATCTAAAAATTTAACAATGAACATCAGAAAATATGTTACCTAGGCAGCTGAAAGGTTTTGGGGTTTTATTTTTAATCAGTCTAAGTAAGTAGTTAGAGACCAGTCACAAAGTGGAAATAATCTTTTGTCATATGTGTTTTCAGATTACTGACTAATTATCACTAAGATGTGAACAGAGCATCTGGATGCTTATTTCTGTGTCTGGACACTCCAAAAGATGCGGCTGATGTGGGTTTTTTTCTGCATTATTTTTAATTTCTATTTTATTTCTGTAATCTGGCAATCATCAAATCTAAAAAAATACTGGTCCTAGGAGTGGGGGAAACCCCAGA
The DNA here is from genome assembly GCA_013400535.1 of Scopus umbretta. Classification (NCBI taxonomy): domain Eukaryota; kingdom Metazoa; phylum Chordata; class Aves; order Pelecaniformes; family Scopidae; genus Scopus; species Scopus umbretta. The sequence continues at coordinate 3,901 of VZTL01024952.1, read as the reverse complement.
ATCATATTTTTTGCTGTTTGTTAGGGAATATGAAAATTCTTGCAGTGTTGTGTTTAATTTTTCACCTTTTGCTGGAGTTTTCTTTTTCAGACCAACATCTAATTAATTTCAGGTATGGGTAAAAAGTCAAGTGTATATGATTTTATTTTTTTTTAACTGCAAGCATTATCTTCTTACTAGTAGGCCTTCATGGTAACCCAAATAACATTTAGAAATGCTACTGATGCTCACATATGAGGAAGATGGAATGTGGGGGAGTAGAGCGGATGATCTGCCAAGGATTTGAAGGGGCTAGTATGTAGCTACATCAAGATTTATAACTGTATTTAATAGAGTTTGCTAGGACTGTGTTGTAGAGAAGCAACTGTTATAAAATGTAGTGCTAAACAGCCAGGCCAGGAAGCTTCTAGGCCACTTTAGGTCTTCCACAAGATAATGAATGAAAAACACTTACATCACCTCTAAGGTAAATGCTATCATTCAGTGTCCTTAACTGTAATAAGAACATAATAAAAAAGTCTATTTCTTGTAACTTCACTGCATTTTATTACAAGACACACTTTGAGACAGATTTGTGGTATGCTTCTTCCAGTACCTGGGATTACTCAGCAGCAAACCTTCTATCTGATTCTTTGGTTAGACTGGTAGACCTGAAAGAAGTTTTATCCATAAACGTGATGGAGCTGCAGAGATTTGAATGTTAGAATAAGAAATTCCTTGCTCATACTTTCATACTTGCAAAACATCTTTTCAACACTCATACTTTGTGATTTGCAACTCACACAGCAGGCATTTTTATGCCATATTCAAGGCCATCAGTTTAACACACACAGTCCCCCAACACCCAGTTCTTTATACATGTAATTTGGGAGATTATAAGAAAATGAATTACCAGCTATAGTGGGTGAGGTTGATCAGAGTGCAGACCGGCAAACAGGGAGTACCTAACGAGCATAAAGAACGCTTAAAAAGGCACTGCCAAAGTGACAGTGCATTGGCAGCATTACCACAGAACCAAACTGTTTGTTTTTGTTGTGGGAGGATTTTATCCTGTCTTTCTGGCCTTGTGATAAACTTAGAGCATCCTAAGGAGCAAAACAGTTATGGAGCTATAAAAGCATCTGTATCTTCTCTGACATAAGAGTCCACCAGCTTTCTAGAGATGTTGATATAGATGCGGTGACCAAATCATTTGACAGGTTTATGAAATAAGTTAACCTCAGTAATACACTTCCTCAGTACCATCCTTAAACGTGTTTTGAAATTACATTATTAATATTGTGGGTCAAAAAAATTAGCTTATGTTCCTGTACTTGATCAGCTGTTCAGGAAGTAAAAAAAGATGCAACAGAAAAGTGGTTTGAAGGTGCTCAAGGGTAGTTATTAAAGTAGGTTGTTGTTTGTGTG
>VZTL01024906.1:0-17376 GCA_013400535.1 Scopus umbretta | reverse complement strand
AAAAAAAAAAAAAAAGCAATTCTTGATTGAATGTTGTCTTGTGCAGTCTCAGGTTGTAAGGAATTTTGTTTAATTAAATTGGCCATAAATATATATTAATATATATTAACACGTCCATGTATGCAATTTGCTTTAAAAGAGAGAGACCAGCTAGGAGACCACCTGTTTTCCCTGCTTCCCACTGCTGAAACCAGGTTCTCACTATCATGCAGTCCTCATATTGATTACTTGCACATGGTTCACCAGGAAACTAGGTTAAACACCTGTCCCACCAGCCAGCTGGACTTGTACCATTAAGTATACTGTGTCCAGGATTTCAACTGTCATGTTGGGAAAAATGAAAGTTTCTTCTTTTGAGAGAGAGAGAGAGAGACAAGGGTTACTGCTTCACATTTTGTCTATTAAGATCTTCATCACAGCCTCTTATCTGCTCCTGCTGTTCGCAGACCCTACCTAGGATCCATCTCAATTATTCTCTGCTACTGACCAATCCAGCAAAACACAGAAATCCTCATCCCCCACTTGTAGATTCACCCACTGGAATGGCATCTTCAAAAAAACTCCCATTATTTATTCATAACCAGGTCAAAAGCTCTTGCCATAGGTATTGACAATGTCCATCTCATTAGACATTTTGGACTTGGATACTGAAAGTTGCTGAAAACATTCTCAGTTATTAATCCAGGCAAGAATAGGGGCTGGAACAATCAGTACCATCACAAACACACAGGAAAATTTGCCCTTTTATGGCCTGTTTTATAGTCCTCCAGCTCTTCTAGGATTAGAGAGAATCTGGAGAGTTGAAAAATCTGTGTCCTTTCCCAAAAACAAAGGAGGGTTTCTGAAAGCAACTGGTATTTTTCTCACTGTCCTTGGGTAGCCAAAACTAAAAGGAGTTACTCAGCACTTGAACAAAACAATTAGCTATAGTTTATAACCACTAAAAAGAAAGACTCAAGCTTGTTGGAAATGGAACTTTCATTCAAAACTCTTTTGTATGTTAAATGATGAAAAGAGGAGAAAAATTAAAGTTTCCTGTCCTTTCAGGAAAGTTGAAGCTCCAGGCAGGGACCCAATGCCCCCAGAGACAGGCTGGTGTGAATCTGGGATGCCAGACTGGCAGGAGCACCAGCAAGCCTTCCTCCCCATCTGCCAGTGAACTCAATGGGTTCCTGAAAAACAGTTTGATTTCACCCAGCCAGCCCCTCCTCACAGCAAAGTGTTAAGCTTGAACATTTTGGCTGAATTTTTGAACCACCCTTGCCTCCCAAGTGCCTAGTTCCACATTTCTTCCATACCCCAGCTTCTCATGGGCTGTCCACAACATTATATGGGGCTGGCAGATGCAATTTTGCATGTTACCAGTACCTTTTAATACCACAGAACAGTATAGATGTGGTTCAAGGGGATGCAAGGTAGTTTCTCCACAGCATATTTTGGTGGCAGAAAAAATTAGAAATTATATTTTATACCTAGTCAGTGTGAGCTGACATCTTTCCTGGAAGGAATTATCTTTTATTTATCTAGATACCTCAGTCAATATGTGGCTCAAGCTGTGCTTAGCACAACAGGTACATGCGTGTGTGCATGCAGATACAGACTTGTTTGTGTCTAAACAGAGCTGCAGCCTCTGCCCTGAAGAGCCTACATTCTTTTAAAGCTTTTAACATTCTTTATCACACCTATCACATAACCCTCCCTCTTAGCATCCTGCTAAACTCTGCAAATTCACAAGAGCTAACCTGCTTCTTTACACCTGCTTGCTGTGGTGATTTGTCCCTTTAGGACAGTTGTATCAGGCACACATGAAGTCAGCATGCTATGGACCTCAGCAAATGCAAAGAGGCTGGTAAGCTTGTGGTGTTACCAGAGAGACCTTTGAAACCTGCAGACAGGTCTGCCGAGACACTTTTTTCCAACCATAGCTCCCTGGGCCTATGGTTATTCACCATTTAAGCCCATTCAGCAGCAGAACTAAAACATAGAGGCAGTAAATCCCACTGCAGTCTTCTCCATATACAACACACTTTATTATAACAGAATAAGGGGTTCAGCTCTGCTGGACCAAATCAAGTTGGCCTGTGTTAAGTATCACATTTTAGATTCAAATCCCTGCTAAACCCTCTGCTTACGCTCGTGGTTAACATTATTTTTATATCTGTCTTCAGAAATGAAAGACAGCAGCAGCTCACACGTAGCAGCAACAGCATCAGCAGCTTTTAAAGGCCGACTCCATAGATTAAAGGGTGATACACTGAGCACCAAAATCCCACCACCCCAGTGTCTACTGATTAGGTTGGGAGAAAAGCTGAGTGACAAACATGTTTCCAATCTGCCTAGCCCATGCAGCGAAATGGAGCAATCTGGCCTGAAAAGGGATTTAGACTTTTGTTGTGCACAAGAGGGGAAAAAGCTGATTTAAATCCATCAACAATGCTCTCCCTCTTGGTGATCTCGGAGATAAGGAACAGAGTCTGGACACAGTTCATATCCTACCTCTCACCAGGCCCCACACTTCCACTCAAAGACAAAAGCTGGCAGATGAGGGCAAACGATGCTGCTTTGCTATTGAGCTGCCTGCTCACATGAAAACATGTTGTACAATGCATGGAGCCTGCCTGGGGCATTTGCTCTAGCAATTTTTAAAGAGAGAGTGAATCCCCAGCCCATAGGAAGAGAAAAATATGACCTTTTAGTTCATCAAGACCATTGCTATTAATTAATGTGTACAGCACTGCATGTGTAAAAAGGATCTTTACAGACAGACAGAAAGGTCTTGCTCCAACCTGTTTACAGCCTAAGCCAGACAGCCATTTACACCAGAGAATAACAGCCTACAGCTGGTACAAAGAGGGCAGGCAAAGAAGAGACATGGCAAAAAAATAAAACAAAAACAAAGGAAAAGGAAACGAGGTTTCTAAGAGAGAGATATTAGATCCCCTTAACAAGGAAAGCAGATCACATGGTTTCCTTTATCCTGGTTATTTAATATATGCCATCCCTGTGCATTTCACTGTGAATGCCATAAGGAGTGAGCCATTACATTCTCTCTTTATCTCTTGTCATAAGGACTGAGAATGAGGTGATAACCCATTTTTCTGAAACCTCTCTCAGACCCTTGGGAAGAAAAAAAGATTTTGCCTTGTTTTATCCAAAAGAGATGAAAAGGTTAAAAAAAAATACAATTCTGTTTGCCTATAAGCAAGTCTGCTCTTTGCTCATCTTTAACTGTACTCATTTTTTAAAATAAAAGTAAAACGAAACAGCCATGCAGGGATGCATATGGGGAAAGTCAATCCATGCAAAAAGCAGAGGCTTGTTTTCTTGTGGCAGAAATGCAGATGATGCCCTATGACAGTGGTGAAGAACAACAACAAAATGATTGCTGGAAAACAGCAGCAGCAACAGCAGCAGCAGCCATCACCTCCGTTACTCTACAGATGCCCTTCGTGATAGGCGTTAGTGCAGAGCTTTCTCATTCACAATGATTAAAACAGACTTCAGCAAGCCCTTATTGCTACCCATCTTTGGAGAGCAGTATTCAGATGCAGATTGCCTTAAATCCCATCAACCCATTCAGGCGTCTGTACGCAAGTGTGTCTGCCTCTGTCTGTGTGTGTGTGTGTGTGTGCACGCATGTGTTTAGATGCATTTATACGCATACACAAGTCTCACTACATGCACATCTTCTCTCCACCCTCTCCTTTAGAGAGAAAAAGCTAAAATTGTCAAAGACAAGAATGTGTATTTCCCAGGCTACTTTGTCAGATGTTCATGTGTGTGTCTTATAAATATTTCATACCAAATATTTAACATTATTCCTTCCCCAATCGGATCAGCTTTGAAATGCTCCTCAAAGTGAATTCTCCCCTAACAATGGCTTGACGCAAAAGCCTTTTTTCTCTCTTAAGAAGAGGAGGCTGCACATGGTCTGCTACCATAGCAGCATGAATAGTTCTTATTTAATGGAAAATAAAAGATACTTTACATTAATTCAGTGGGGGATGGAAAGCTGGGCACATGCGTACCTTGTGCTTCAAACATGGAGGAGCATCATACCTTGACCTCCCCTCTCCTGGTCCCATGATTATTACCCAACTTGCATTAGAACCGTAATGGGAAGTGACAAGTTTATGTAAATGATCCACACAAGGATTTTGCTCTTGTAAAACAGAGCAGTTACTCTGGGCTTTCTAATTATTTCATGCCTTGTGGTTCTGTGATGGGGCAGAGATGACTCTTACTTGAAAAGTATATTGTGATTGACAAGCCACTGTCCCCCTGGAACTCATTAAGGCTTGCGCTTTGCAAGAGGGGGTAGAAAACCCTATCAGGCACACCACGCACACACACACATCCTCACCCCGATGTCGGTTGTTCTTTCAGACCGTTTGTTGGGATTTTTGCACTGGTAGAGAAAAGCATAATCTGCATGTATCTCAAACAAGTACCACCTCCCGGCTACAAATTGGCCAATTATCCTCCGCTTTCCCTTTTTCATTTTAAAAATCTGTAAGATTAACAGCAACACACCTGTCAAACATGCAGCAGTCTTTGGATTTTAGCATACTGGGTGGAAAAGCCAGTTGTTTCACAGTACACTATTCAACAGAACAGGGAACCGAGAGGTACTGGGACAGGGGACAAGGGCTACCATAAACACCACCATCAGTGCCTTTCTGCTGCTATGTGATTTGTGCCAAGTGCCTTCCAGTGTGTACGGAGGGCCATCCTGCTGCCACTGCATGACCTGTTTGCCTTTAACTGATTTTTCTGGCCTTCAACCTTGCAAACAAAATGGTAGTTTCTTTGGCGAAAGTAGAGCCCCTGTCTTTTGAAATGTACACCACACTCCAACAACAGAGAGGAGAAAAATCCTATTCAGGCAGCTGCATTAATGTTTCCCATTGTAGAAGTGGTTTTGAATGCTGCTGCTGCTTTGGGATGTAACACAGTTTAGTATAAAACCAATTAATTGTTAACTCCATTGTGGTGGGATCTTATGGGCATGCAGCATTTCTTACTTTTAGTTGCATTTGATTTGTGATTGAAGGAAATCCTCTGGAGATACTTACGAAAGGCACATGGCCCACTTCAATTTTTCCATTAGAAAACATTGGCACTTCAGTTACTTCAAGTTGCCTCAATCTTTGCAAACAATTAAAAACAAAAACACCAATCAACTTTTTGGTTTTTCAGTTTCAATTTGACCATGAGTTGGGTATTTAATTCACAATCTTTCCAGCAATCCACTTGACTATGTCTGCAAGAATTCAGCAGAGGAAATTTATGATTTTATCATTACATTGCATAATAGCATTGCATTGGGATAACAGCAACCCATCATCTCTGTCTAATAATTTTATTGTGTCAAATTTATCAGTAGATTTTCCCCAAAAACATCTGGATCAGACATTCAATAAACAAACCAAATCCTCGAGATCCAACTCATCAAGCTTACGCCAAAAACCGCCTGTCATTGGTAATCAATCAGCATAAAACCAGCAATACAGGAAGAAAGAATAATAATAAAAACAGTGAAGAGAGGGGAAGACATAGAAACATCTCTCTGTCAGCTACATTTTGGAGCAGTGAAAAGTGAATACACCAGGATTTTCAAGGAGGATTTTCAAGCACACTGAGCATTGGCTGAATTTGTCTCTGTTGAAGTGGTTCCTACGTTATGAGTCTCATAAGCACAGGCATAGGTTAGTGCAAAGATTGTCAAGCTCTGCCTTTTGGGTATGTGCAGTTTGCAAGCAGCTCAAGTGTACTCCCAGGCTGAGCATGGATCATATAGCCAGGAACAAAGCTCAGCAATCATGTAACTCCTGTGCCAGTCCAAAATTGCAGCTGTGGAAGGAAATGAGTTAGCAGGAAGAGCAGAGGCCAGCATTGCTAAGTTCCTCTGGCATGCAGCTTTATGCCCTCTGTTCCTGCTTTTGCAGTGAGAGGCCACAATCATCTCCTGCTGGTGAACGGCACCAACTGCTTCCCCCTCCTTGGATCTCCAAGATACAAGTCTGATGGCTCTCAGCCACTTAAGAAATTTGACATGTGGCTCATTGGGAGTGGAAAGTTGTTTACCCTTGTTCAGTGTGCTCACCTGGTGCGCATCTCCATTGAGTCAGACTTCTTGGGAGTGACAGGAGGAATCTCATTTGACATCTTATCTGATGTGGAGGCCAGCAGCTAGAAAACATGTAGTTTTACATGTAAGCTGAGCAAGTACAAACTGAGGGACTAATTTTGTGTAAAGCAGACTGTCCACTATCATTTAGCACCACCACAGTACTTTTCTACTAAGCAAATTTTATCTTATCTCTGCTCAACCCATTCAAGTTAACACTCCAGCAATAGCTCACTCTCTCCTTGAGTGTCCTTCAGAGGCAGCAGTGGAGAGGTACTAGTTTTTTTTATTGGAACATTGTATAGCAGCTGAGAATCTATTGCTTATGTATCTTCAATAGTAGAAAATACACAGCCTGCAGGTAAGCCTTCTGCTACGATTCCCATCCACAATTGGATTACAGGGCAGTTCTTAAATACCTATTCTGAGACCCAAACTGAAAACAGAGGACTCCTTGAAACAGAATCTTTTGGGAGTTTGGACCCTCCTAGCTTCAGGGGATAAGCAGACACTTTTTCAGTTTTATTGAGAACCCTTTGTCACCGCTGTAACCATTAGTCTCTGACCACAGAGATGCAGAAAGTGATAAGTACTTACAACAGAAAATATTTTCATAGACAAGAGCACCATAGTCACTTCTACAGAGACTGTAAAAAAAATTAATGGCTAGAAAAAGAGCTTAACAACAATTTGAAGAAAGCAAGCTCAACTAAATTCACCAAGCAGCTTAGAAGAACAGGTCATTTACACTAGAAGGGCATTGAAAGGGACTGGCCAAAATCTACCAATTATAGTCATACTCCACATGCATTTATTCTAACAGCCCAATTGCTCTAATGAGGTTTCATCAGCATTTTGAAGAGTATGAATTGTGATCACATACATAAAGGCTGAGCTCTGGGAACTCCTGATCATGAACACATAGCATCACCCACAGCCATTTACTCTATGGAAAATGGAACAAAAGAAACTAACAGTTTATTCAGAAAACATCTTGGAGAGTTTGGTCATAGAGAGAGATTCAAAGAGGCTGAACCATTTGCTTCAATGCTGGTGGTAATCAGGCCTATTATGTTACACAGGAGAACTGTTGTCAGTGAACCAAATCTATATGATTGTCTATGGAAAAAGTTAAGATGGCTCAGTTCATATAAGTACACTCGTACAAATATTTATGTAAACTGTGCCTTTAAAATCATCTCAGTTAAAATTAAAGCTAGCATACTTCTGGCATGTTTATCTAGTCTCAGTGGAAGTGTCTGACCTTTACATTGCTTTACACAGATAAAACAAACTATTGTTAATGACATATTTTAAGTTAAATTTTGCTTACTTTGGAATAGAGCAAGTCATATTGTGGAAGCCACATATTATATCTTCTCAGACTGGTCAAGCCCAAAACCCCACTTTTTACTAGAAAAAAAGTGCACTATTTTACTAAGTGCATCTGTATATATGCAAGTATAGATTTATAACTGGGTTTATGTATTAAACTATATATATAACTCTACAGTATACAGGTGGTTAAGGTCTTTAGACCTGGCTACTTCAATTTATGTAAGTTTGATGATCTTCCACAGGTTGTGGAACTTGGGGATTTGACTTCCTTTTTAGATATTTAAGCAAACCAAAGGACTTGTCACACAGGGAAAGCCTCATACTCTTTATTCCATAAAACCAGGTTGAAAACCTCCCCAAGCCATTTCTACTCGCATTCTTTCTCATGTACTTTTTCTGGTTTCTGAATTCCAGAAACAAGAATCACAGCACATGCAAAAAAGCCTGAAGGGAGCAGAAAAAAATTTTATTTCCACTCAGGAGGACTACCCACTCCAAAAACCACAGAGAACATGGCAGGGCTGTGAGGCTGAGCTGGTCAAAGTCTCTGCCTCTTGGAGGAAAAAGATAAACTACTTCAGAGAGCTCAAACCATCCACACAGCACCACATGGGACACAGCCAGAGGAAGAGTTTTAAACTTGAACTATCCATTTAGTTTAAATACATTATTAACAGCAGAGGCCACAGCTAAATACATCAACAATCTAAACCCTACCTAGACATAACACGACAAATTCCATCAGCTTCATTTGTTGAAGGTTAGATGGGTTCAGTGTGAAATACAACCCTATCCTGAAGGTTTCAGTGAAGAACATTCACAAAATACCAGCCTTAAGCACTTGGGAGCACAACAGAGACCATCCCATTTCATCACAGTACAAAAATCATGCAAAGTTTCAAACCTAGCTGCAACTAAATCATTCGGATCTAAAATCTATAGCTGGCCTTTCCATATACATCTCTGTTCTTTACCTTGACCCCATCCTGCTGTGAAATGTACAATAATTGCACAGCAGATTACTTTTTTTCTAAGAACATGACATGGCCATTATTAATGTGGCCTGGTATTAGTCTATTTTCCTTTTCATCTTTATCAGACACTATATCTCTCTCAGAGGTCTTGTTTACATAAAACAGTACACTTGGATGCATGGTGCTTAATGAGTTTCTGTGTAACCAGAACAGAGTGAGTAAAGTACACTACTCTTCCTAATTATGAATCATTTGACTGTGTTAAGAGAAAGAGAACTTCAGCAAATGGTGCTAGAAAGCTTCTTTCCATTTTTTTTTTTTTTTTTTATAGAATAGCAATAAATTATGAGTTAGGACAATGTTGCTTTAGCTCCAAGCAGAAGCTGCAGGAAGATACAAAAACTCAGCTGTGCTCATATTTCATGTTTCAGGATCAGTGAGTGGTTCCTTCCTGTATCTACAAGGCTCTGCCAAGGATAGTATACCGAAGTCGGTCAAACTCTGGTCTCAGTGGATCTGACTGGGGATCCTGAGAGCACTTCCCAGCTTCAGACTCACATTTTCCCTTGGATGCTGATGAGCCTCGGGTGCACACAGTCCTTCTGACACCTCCTGCTTTCTGCTGAAAGAAGACCCAGGTGAGGGGGCAGTGGTGGAGTTGCAGTGTGCCAGTGCTCTGGCTTGCAGCCCACGGCAGAGCTTGCCAGTCTCACAGACAGCAGCACCCAGGCAATCCATAACACTTCGATGACCCTGGGCATTTTACTGGACACTCCAAAACCTGAGGGTTTGGTACAACAGTAAGACACGCTCACTCCATCATCCACACGCTTACCGGCATAAGGAGAAATGCTGCATGGCTAACTGGCTCTATGCAAACAGCAGTTTCCACAAAAACCTACATCAGAGGACATGATTTAGCCCCTTTCTCTAAATTTTGACAATCTAGGTATGACTGAGTTCTTCCCACAAGTAAGGCAATCACAATGTTAGTTACTGCTGACTCCCTTGGATGAGCACTCTATAGTACAACCACAGGCTATCTTGTGCAAACTTCCATGAAGCCCCAGCACAAAAGCGTACCAGAGGTTGGAGGGGCAGAAACAAGGTCCCACAGCACATGCTCTTCAAGGCTATTCTGGGTTATCTCACTGGGACAAAGCATCACATTTCCCATGAGAGCAACAGGAACAGTAGGAAGACAGAAGGCATGAAGTTGCTTTGAGGCCAACTTTGTCTCCCTCCACCCTCCTTTCCCCTCCCCTACCCTGGGCTGCATCCCCCAGGAGAGCCAGCCTGGCTCTGCAGGATCTCTGATGGAGTCCAGCACTACTAGGGTGGCCAGGGGCGTACTTTTTTGTGTATTTTGCAATACAGTAAAATGAATGTGTCAGATTAGCCAGAATTGGCACCCTGAGCCCAGAAGCCCAAATTGGATTTAACAGTGAATAAGAATAGCGATATCATCCAGTAAATAATGGAAAGCCAACTTGCCTGAACCAGAAAATTATTTCAGAGTATTATGCTGATACTTACTTTGGGGTAACGGAAAACTCCCATTGCAAGTCAGCAATAAACTTTGCTTTTATCATCAAAATAAAGTAGGAATAGTCTCACATTTTGAATTTTTACATGACTGTTGGGTAAGATATTCCTTCCTCTAGCAGAATTTCCTATTAAAATCAAAGCCTTGGCTAGATGTGAGAACAAGGTAGATAAACTATGCTGACTTCCCATTTAACTGTGGAGCATTATGCCCGTGTTAGGAGGTCAGACTGTTGGGAATATCATAGGTCATGCTACATGTAAGCACTCTAGAGTAAAAGACGTATTATAAGACATCAGAACAAATAAGGGTCGACAGCAGAGAAGGAGTTAACCCAGTCATCTGTTAGAGAAATAAAATGCTCAGTGCTTCAGGAAATCTCTTTGGATCTGCTTATAGGTGTAATTTGGCCCAGGGTGGAGAGACATCTTTTAATGCTAATTATTTTGGTTTGTTTTCACATGCATCATCTTTTTCAGATTAAAGAGGTCATTGTTTAAATGAAATGATAACCAAGTTATTTCCCTGGCTGAAGACTGATACTTTGCAAGAATGCAGGATTACAAGACATGATATGTGCTTGATAAAATAGAAACATGTACATAAAGAATTCCAGATAGTCACAAAACAACATTAAAACTGAACTCAGTGTGTGCGCTTATAAGACAGATCTTGCCTTGTAACTAAGAGTGTCAGCATAGTGCAGATAATTCTTGGTATTCTGAGTGAGGAACATAAAACTGGCAGTTTCCTCAAGAAATACCATTTAGAGGGCTTGGAGCTCTCAAGGACATCAGTCCAAAAGCATGGGAGAACAAAAGCCTGTAATTACTACAGAAAGTCTGAGCTGATGTAACAAATATGGTAAAATGAAGCAAAGCAGCAAAGCATTCAGGAAAGAAAAAAAAGTCTTCAAAAAGAATATTTTCAGAAACACAAAGCAGAAAAAGGAACATAATAAATTATAGTAAACAATAAAAATAGTCTTTTTTAACCTACAGAAAGACTTATTTTGAGTATGAGCTGATGCTTATGGAGTAGAAGGCAGCAGGGTCCTTTTTTATTTAGTTCATGGTTGAATTCAAGAGAAACTAGAAGAGAAAACCCAAGTATGTTGGGTGCTTCACATGTTCATCTTATATTCAAATGCTCCTGAGCAGTGCACTGCTCCATTTCAGTGCAGCAAAAATACCCAGGCTTTCTAGTCAAATAGGATATCTATTTCTGCAGCACACATTCTGATTATTATGGATCTGCTCCCACAGGCTTCATGCAACCCCTTCCTTAAGACTATTTCCTATAGCTCCATAATCCACAACGCTGTTCCACATAATAACAGGCTAATCACTGCCCTACTTTAAAAAATGTAAAAAGTTTTTGACATGCTGCATAATGGTACTTCCCAAACAGCCCATAAACCTGTCCAGCAGATTCCTCCTCCATTTCCTTGCTTGGTGTTATCTCCCTCAGCATCTTGCCTTGTAGAGTTCAATTTAGATTGCAATGTCTTTGGGCCAGAGGCCATGTAAATCGCCTACGACTCCACACAAATACTGAGTAACAGCAGAATCTGGCTCTGGAGCCATAAAATGTTTTCCAGACTTCAAGTCCTAGAAGAAGTCTCAAACTTTTAGGCATTCCTAGATGGATAACCAAAAGGCAGTACTCCACAAGCTATTAAGTGAGAATAAAAGGTGAGGAAAAAGGGAAGTTTTGCAGAGCCTTCCTGAGCATTTTTGGTACATTGCACAATTAAGTCTTCAAGCTATAAATTTAGGTTCCTGATCATGTGGGTATGTATCAGTAACTCAGTTCCCAACTTCTTTTTCAAACTAAAACTTTAAATCTGGGTTCTGTTGAGGTCAAAGATAATTTTGTACTGTCAGACTGGGGAGATTTTGTGTCTAAGTGATGTAAGACTCCCACAAAGGGTTGCCACCATGAATTCTACCATCAAAACTACTAAACTAAAACTACTTCATGCACTGAACTTGGCACCCCTTCCACAGCTGCCTCCCTTTACATCATTAGGCTCTATAGGAGGTCTACGTTTATCTGACAAAATTTTTACCTTACGAGAAGTGTTAAAAGTCCAAATTTTACCAGTGTCTTCAAAAAACTGTGGCAGGGAAAAAGCAGCCTGAAGCAGGGAATGTGTAGTCCAAGTTTACAATAAAAGTGTTGAGATTCTAAGGAGAAGGAAGGAAATTACTTACACCCTCGTATCACCATGTGATACTCCAGTGCCCAATCACATGAAATAAGGTACAGGTAAACAGGAAGAGAAAAAGGAGGTCATTCGATCTTAGGTGAAACATTTGACTGGGGGTGGGGGGGAATACATTCTGTGGCATCCAGACACCTCTTTTATCCATAAAGCAAGAAAAACTTGCTCTAGGAAATCCAGAGGGCATAAGAGCAATAAAAGAAATCACAGAAGTTAGTTTTCAGACAGATTTGTGGAGTGTGTGCAATATTTTTTCCCTTTGATCAGCTTTATCCAAAACATTTCCCTGGCATGAAACAAAGGTAGCACTCAGGGATGTGCCTCGCTGGTCCAGGTCAGTATGCAATAGTTGCCTGAAGTTGTAGCATGAACCAAAGCCCACTGATGCTGTTGTATCAGCAAAATCCTGATCAGAAGCTCAGTGAAGCTGTGAATGAAGCACAAGGATGAGGTCCTGCCCCTAGCTTCCCCCCCTCCCCGCCTCTCTCTTCAGTCACAGGAAGAGACTCAGCAACCCACAATCCAAGCATGAGTCACAGTACACATGTAACCATTGGTTTAAGCTGTCCTAGGGACTTCTGTTGCAAAGTCCAGATTTCGGTCTGAAATTTTTCCCCCAAAATGAGAGCTGTTCAGATGTGGAGTTTAATTTTGTTTGAAGCCTATGTAAGAGAGGTCAGTCCTGGTACACCACAAAGGCCTTGCGTCTCCCTGGGGAAAATCCCACCCTCCAGACTGTAATACGTGGGAAATGAGGGCAAGAGAATGGAGACAAGTGAGGCCAAAAGCCCCTTATTTTGCCTTGGGGGGATTGTACATGTGCAAACTGTTCAGTCCTCGCTGTGTGCTGCACCATGTCAGGATAGGAGCCCAGTTTCTCATGACTTTTTAACTGGCAGGCCAGACACAAGCTCTGAAGGCTAAAGCAATGAAGCGAGAACATGGATCGGGTAATTTACGTCCTTCTGTTGGAACACAAGCAACTTTATTAATAATGTGTCTTCTAGGCTCAGCCCTTTGTCTAGGGCAGTTCTGCTTCACACAGTCTGGTACCACATAAAACACTTCTCATCAACATGCAGTTAGGTTTATCAGCACATGCTGTATAGATACAAAACAAATAGTCTTTGTACAACAGGGTGCCCAACTCCTAAATTCCTTGCTATGAGGTGGAAGTTACCTGTTCACCCCAAATACATTCAAGTATTCCAATATAAAAAGTGCTCTTATTGCTAACAAAATATGCAATAGTACCTCGGTAATGTGTTATATGCTTGGGCTCTCCAGTTTGAGATAACTGACAAATATAGACATACATATTCTTCTTAACATCTTGAAGTTGCCATGGATATCTGGTTCATATAATAACGCCCCTTCAAGTCATACAGTGGCCACAGAGTATCCCTCAGATACCAAGCACCTAGAAAGACCTAGAAAGGGGTGCATGTGAATGGTGCTCGAAGGTGTGAGCTCTGACATTCAGCTCCACAACTCCTGCAAATAACTGCAATTTTGATCTGCTCTGAAGAGCTGATACAGTGCCTGGCTGTCTCTTTGTTGTAAGAGTCTGGGAATTTCCTGCAAAGCATGTAATATGCTTGAGGCATCAAGTTTTTTTTACATTTATTTGCCAAAAAAGGGTGTATTATTTGGCATTTTTCCATGGTGACTTAATTCAAGGGCTATGAACAAAATGGAAATGGAAAACACCTTTCAGTTACAAAATGCCACTCACACACACTCTGAATCTTGATAGTTTAAACCACAATAAGCATTGTAAAAGCCAAGATAAAACACCAAAGAGATTCATAGCAGTTAACTATGAATCATTAAGCTAAGCACAGCAGAGCCCTTTAGTTCAGTGGCCAATGCAATCGGGTCAGAGTGAGGAATAATGGGGTTTGTCCTCATACCATGATCCCAGGAGGAATAACATCACTTGTCTCAGCTTCCCCATCGCAGGCAGGTGAAACATACCTACCCTGTGGTCAAAGATGAGGCAGAATATAACATAGTACTGCAAACTTATTTTATCTCAAGTCCTGTGTTTAAAGTTTCTTATTGCCTTTTCTGGAGTTACAGGATTCTGTAGAAGTCCTCCTTTGCTTAAAAAAAGTTTTCCGTCTTCCTTCATTATAAAGTGCGATGCCATGAGCCTTGAGTTTTCAGGAAGGCAACAGAGAGGTGGCCACATTATCTATGAACTAATCTGATTTAAGAGCTTGCCTTGCTTTGAACACAGAGATTGCAATACCACATACAGGAAAATAGTTTTGAGATCCCTAAATGAAACACTCCAGAATCAGGTCTTTTAGTTATTTTTTTATTTTGTCTGTTTGTGATTTCCTCATGCTGAACTTGAGATATCCAAAAGAACTTAAGAGGGGCAGCAACTGACTTTTTAGCTTTTTTCCCCCCTTTCATCATACTCCTTTAAATTACTAGCAATTTCAAGAAAAGTCTTGGTCCCAAACTCAATTCATGTTTTAACAGGTCTAAACATTGCTAATCCAAATCTTATGCTACCAGGATAACCCCAAGAATGCCTTCAGTTTGGTAGTCACCTGTCTACTGTCAGGCCAAATACAAAAGACTGTCTTTGAAGCCTTTCAAAGCCCCATTTTCTTTACCTTTTTAAGCAAAGGAAGTTCATTTCTGTCCTTAAGAAGTGCTACTTTTCCTAGATCACCAGAAAAAATTGCTTTTGGTTTTTGTAGCACCCCTTCACCCTTCTGTGATATTTCACAGAAGGCTCTATGAATACAAACAAGATAAAGCTGAATTGATGGTGTCCATCTGCAGTGATGAGACCACATAGCTATTGGTGAAATAAACCCAAAAGGCAGGGAAATGCTAAGCATAACGCATCTTTACACTCCTGGGACCTGCCTGTCTGCTCTTTCATTTCCAGCCTTGTTCCTATGCCGCTGGTCACTTCATGGTCAGAACCACTTACCAGATTTTTAGTGGCATTAATTTAACTAGCCACTTCTATCCAGAAGAGGTTTTGGCTTAAGTTGTTTTGGGTTTTTTTTGTTGTTTGGTTGTTGGTTTTTTAGGGGGTTTATTTTCTGTTGTTTTTACAAACTGTGCAGTGTAGGAGATAGGGTGGTCCCATAACACTCCTTCCACATGGAGACCCTGAACCCTCCTGTCATTTTGCACCTTACTTCTTAGATTGGTATTTCCTGCAGGGGATGGTGAAACCTGCTAGCTGCTCAAAGCAGCTA
The DNA here is from genome assembly GCA_013400535.1 of Scopus umbretta. Classification (NCBI taxonomy): domain Eukaryota; kingdom Metazoa; phylum Chordata; class Aves; order Pelecaniformes; family Scopidae; genus Scopus; species Scopus umbretta. The sequence goes on along the minus strand of VZTL01024906.1, from coordinate 1,931 downwards.
CATGGTCTGGTGAAATTTTCATAGACAAATTTGAAAGTCTGAAACATCAAGCTGTGGTCAATAGTTGTAAGTGTCATAAGATAGATACAAAGCCAGTGGGGCAGTCAGAAGCAGACAGTAATCAACTTTACAGAAAGCCAGGATTTATCATGTGGTTATTGCCAGAATTTGTATAAGTGATCCTTGAATGCAAGTGTTGAGTGCAGATTTCCTTGAAGTAATGTATTTGTACATTAAGAGTTTATTAAGATGAAGAGTTCACATGTGGCAATAGCCAGACTGATCATTAGAGAGCAAACAAGGGAAGAGCATCCTCAGACTTTCTACAAAGTAATGCTCTTCCAGCTGCCATTTATGTTTCATTCCAAGTCTTGATACAAGACAAGCTATAGTACCTCATCATGCACACAAGCATTTCAAAGCTTAGATAACTGTGCAGTTTTGTATCAAAATGTTACAGATTTTTAAATAAACTATTAAACTGCTGTTGTCATTGTCTTGACTTTCATTGTCTTGTGTTTCATACAGCCAGCTGATGTTCAAATGTGTTTTGTGATTTTAATCTTCTCCCTTAGGCTTACCCACAAAACTCTACCACATACTTATTCAGCAAATTAACTAAATTATTTCCTTCCCAAAGAAAAGCTTAGATCTTCATGGGGAAGGCTGATGGGTTTTGGCAGAAAAATCTGGAATTATGGAGTCACTGACTAACTGTAAATCAGCTACAACCATGGATCAAGGAAGTGTGGATTCAAAGAAGGCCATAGTGAGACAAATCCTGCTTTTGTTTATAATCTGTAACTTCATTGACATCAGCTGAACTATGATCAGACTCCTTCAAGTTCTCATGCCTACAGTACACGGAGTTATACATATGCAACACAGAAATGTTTTCACCACAGCCAACTCACTAGTCCAACTTCTTCCCTTTTATGTCTATTAAAGGTAAAGATTACGAGCAATATATATTCTGAATAAGACTAAACTTTTAATTTAAGAAGCATTGTGAAGTTCATTGCATACAAAAACCAGAAATGGGCAAATTTGCACTCAACATGTCAGTCTTGAGGTGCTATATTTAAGCAATAAGTAATCTTTCCTACAGCTGCAAGGTGCAGCACACAAGTCAGACAGCCTTGGAAGAGCGACACTTTGATGGTCAGACATGGACATGCCAGTTGGCTGCCTGCCTTCTGGACAAGAAAGCTTTATGTCCCTTATTTCCTAGGTACAACTCCACTGCCAGTCCCACTTATATAACCTCAGCAGGATAACCTATTCTTAGTCCTCTAGAAATAACATTGACCCATACTGCCCTAAGTCAAAGGTGCAGAGCCTCTCAAGCTAAGAAGCCCCTTCCCCGTAAATGCCCTTTCCGCTTTTCTTCAGGCTGCCAACAGCTTTGGGTAGGCCCTAGGATCAGAGAATCATTTAGGTTGGAAAAGACCTTTAAGATCATCAAGCCCAACTGCTAAAGTCCCTGCAGGCCTTGAAGGTGCCCAGCTGATCAAGCAGGGATCACATTTCTTTTAGCAGTGGCAGGAGAGCTACCTCACTGCTGTCCATCCATCACATACAGGCAAGGGAAGTAGAGGGATGGGGTTGCTGGAAATCAGAAAGCCAATGCAACCCCATGCAATGCTCATTTCAGTGCTGTTTCAGGGGCTTCTAGCTGCCAGCTTGTGCCTTGACCATAACTTTCAGTGTCTATCGCTCTCCAAACCTACACAACTCCTGGGTGGCCTTTTAGGCAGATGGAGACCATCCCCCACCACATACCCCAGTGGAAAAATTGCCTCCCAGGGCAGGCTGTCTGCACCAGTGCTAGGGATGATGATGGAGGGTCTCAATTTCTTTCATTTGTAATGGAGGGATTTGAGTGGGAGCTGAATCCTGTCAAGCACTTCCTGTCCTGCACACACCCTTGT
>VZTL01024901.1:1539-12186 GCA_013400535.1 Scopus umbretta | reverse complement strand
CCTCCCCTGGCAGTATTCCAAAATCTTTGCCTTCTGGCCAGTCCATGATCAATTCCAAGATTCTTGGGCAACAGGGGTTTCCTATTTGAGCCCGCGTTGTGGTCAGTGCGACCCACTTACTCCATGAAGCATCAGTTGCGTGATGTGTAGAGGGGACTCTCCCTTTGAACATCCAGCCCAGCACCAGCAGTCAAGGTGCCAAGAGGAGCTGTGCTTCAGTACCAACCACTTCTGAAGCAGCTCAAAATCCTTCATATGCTGCCAATATCTCTTTTTCAGTTGGAGTTAGAGGTCTCAGATCCTCTGTATTCCTGACTCTAAAACCCTAGGGGTCAATCTTGAGTCTCCCTTGGTGCTTTCTGCCAAAGGCTCCAAGTAGAGCCATTCTCCCTGGCTGCAGTGTAGAGCACCTTTTTAACTTCTTGCCCTGCCTGGACTGACCCAAGGGCTACTGCATGAACTATCTCCTGTTTAATTTGTTCAAAGGCTTTTCGTTGCTCAGGGCCCCACTTGAAATCGTTCTTCTTCTCTGGGTCACTTGACAGAGAGGGCTTACAATCAGACTGTAATTTGGAATATGCATTCTCCAAAAACCCACAACGCCCAGGAATCTTGGAAGTGATCATGGACTGGCCAGAAGGCAAAGATTTGATATGCCTGCACCCTGACAATCAAGACTGAATAGTTAGTTTTATCCTCACAGCTACCCTAGACTTGATTATGTTTTTCCTTCTTTCATGTTTTAGTGTGCAGAATCTATGGTGGAGGAGTGCTCTTTTCGTGTTGTGTTTCTATCTCATCTGCTCATCAAGAGAGATGGTTTTGCATTATGTAAATCATGGATTCCTTAAGTACAGCAGTCACATCTGCGTTATCAGTGCTCATGTTCTCCATCGCTTCTCACTTAACTTGAGTGTGGAGGGATCAGCAAGGACTAATTTGCAAGTGAATTTACTTTTTTAGACTTTATCCATAATTGGCTTCTGTCCACAGTGATGATGGCCAATAATCTTTTTAGAACGTACTCCTTGTGTGGTTAGGTTCCAGCAGATTTCCCAGGATGATGAGTCAGTACTTTCTTACAGCCTTATAAATGTTCTGCAGCAACCTGTAGTGCTTTGTGTTTCCTTGTCTATTGACAAAGCTCTTGGTTGCTATTGGATGTAGTTTTGATTCTGTGATGGAATAGACAGTCTTCATGAAATCAGCACAAGAGGAAGGCAACTATGAGGAAGTCTTATCTATGACAGCAATCTCCTTATTTTGGGCTGTGGGTATTCTTGTACCATGTTTTTACCAATTTTTTGCAAAATGGCCTGAAGTGACTTATAAATGTGGTCCCTTGACGGCAACGTGTGTTCAGGATTTCCCACACTTTCTACGAAAGCATCATTTCTGACAGCAGTTATTTCCACATGAGTGGGACAGATTCAGGCAGATCATTTTTATATAATACTCTTGAGAAGTCCTGCAGATCCATCTAAGTTTCCTTCCAACGTGGTCTTCAAAGTTCACTTTAACCAGAGCAGCTTACATGCCTTTGTCCTTAAGTGTCATACCTCTAGAGCTATGGCTGTCTTTCAGACCACCCATATCAAAATGTCTTCCTCACTTGAGAGGACTATTCAAATAGTACTCAAGGTTGCTTGTGTCAATAAATGTCAAATTGAATCATAGAATGTTTTGAGTTGGAAGGGACCTTTAAAGATCAGCTAGTTCAAATCCCCCTGCCATAGGACATTTTCCACTGGATTAGGTTGCTCAAGGCCCCATCCAGCCGCTCCTTGAAGGGAGAGGAATAGTCTAAATAGGTACCAGACTGAATCAAGGCCTCAAAGCAGTATATTCCACCAGAGCTGAAAGCCTCTTTGGTGGCTTTCTGAGAGGTATGTCTGTCCTGGACACCTTTCACACAGCTCTGTGGCTTTTTAGCCATACCTTCACTAAGAACTGCAAGAGCTATTGTGGTTGCGGTAAATGCTTAGCTGAACAGCTGTCATTATTGTTAGTTATTTGCATGAACAACTTGGGGACCCATCTCTAGGTTATTACAGGTGTGTGACATTACTGCTTAGGTTGAAGTGTGAAGGTGCAAGTGTATTACCACTCAAAGATAAAAGGAGAGGTTGATTAGGGGTAGTTGAAGCTCTGTCAGATGTTGCCCACACATATGTTCCCTACCACTCTCCTTCCTATCCCCTGAGAATTCTGCCAGGCGGACCACAGGCTGTGCTGGCACTTGGGTGTGGAGAGAACCGAGGTGGCCCTGGGAGCAGAACACCTCGTGTGGTGTGCACTGAGCCATGCACCTGCAGATATGCTTCAGATACAAAACCTCTGGTCTTGAGTGACAGAGCATCTGTGGAGTGAATTTATAGGTGGTCCGCATATCTCAAAATATTCTGTCAAGTAACTTCTCGTTTACATTAGTCCACATAGCACTCTCATTAATAAAAGTAAATAGTGATGGTTACATCGCGTACATACCACTGCTGGTATGTATGAGGATGACTCCTTTCTACTATAAAGAAATCTCTCTAGCATACAGTTCTTTAACCAGAAATGAAAATATCACAATTAGTGCTCCTTTTGAAAAGAAATGCCTTGTAACTATGTCATGCTGTGGGGAGACAAATCTCTGAATTTCATTCTTATGTGTGTAGTGAAGTAATTGTAGTTTTAGAACATAATCTGCTAAAAACATCTAGGTTTATAAATAACTGGAGACATTAAACAGCACTTTATTCATAAAGAGAGGGTATTTGTTTTAAATGCAGTTACTCAAATTTCTCAGTACCAATGACTGGTTTTAAAAGTGGTTCACTTACCCAAAAGCACTCAAAAGCCTAACTGTGCGGCACATCTAGAAGCAGTACAAGGATTTTGCTCACTAAGAAGCTATGTACTGAAATGTTTCTTACCTAAACATTTTGGGTTCTCTAATTGCCATCCAAACATTATAAAGTTTAGCATACAGCGTTAGCTGAGTTTTTCCCATCACAGAATGGGCAATGAGCTTTTTATGAGCACATTACCATTCTGTGAAATATGCATCATCTATTCCAACACTACTGCAGTTTACCTGAGAAATGCTTCAAATAAAATTTGTAGAAATATTTCTTTTTTCTACAAATGAACGTTTTCTGACCTCTATTACAACTTTCAAAAAGTTGTTTGGGTTTTTGTTTGTTGGGGGGGGGGGGTTGTTGTTGGGGTTTTTTTCAATTTGAAAAAGTAATTTCTTTTCAATTTGGACACTACACAAATCAGTTTTTAAGTCACCTGAAGCACTCCAATTAAAATTGTTAAGCAATACTCTCCTGAATGCCTTTAAAAATCTGATATGTGGTTATTTAGCCACACAATGAGAGATCACAAATTTTTCATGTATTCTCTCTTCTAAAGAACGTTTATTTGCAGATTTTTTTTTATACCTCCCTAACTACAGGACTTAAAAAAAAAATTTTGACTTAGGCTTTAAAAATCAGCTGTCTGCTCTGAGCTATTCATCTGTAATTTGCAGAGAAGGGATAGCTGTACTATATGCCTATATTATATATTCAGTTTTATATACAAAACCTTCACGTATACTATTTCTATGTTTGATTTCTTTGATGGTAATATTTGTATATTAACATAAAATGCAAAACATAATTCAAGACTGGACTTCAGTTTTCAACTTCATCATGCTGTAATACGAAATTAACAGAAAGGCACAATCCTTATTTCTTGTAGCATTTGGGGTACACAGTTCACTGAAAAAGAAACCTACTTTTTTCAAACTGAATAGAAGTAATAATAAAAACCAGTAATATATAAAACCATGTTTATTTAGTGTGTACAGCATAAGCATATTATCCAGAACTTCTAATAATAGGAGCTTCTGAACAGGATCGTAGCTAGTATATTTAGACCAGAGATTTAAAAGATGGTTTAATTGCCCAAATTCAAAAAGCTTTAAAAGTCTGAGACTGGGAAATGTTAGTCTCCATTCTCCAGAAAAAAACAAGTCTTAATTATGATATCCAAGCTACCTTGGCTTTAGATCCCAAGTAAAGCAAAACAAAACAAGCAAGTGGTTGCTATGAGCACTGTGTATGTATATGACAAGTGTATTCCGTGGCAAGTCCTGCATTCCTGGTACCTGGATTAATACCTGGCTAGGTTTTGAAAGCATGACGAAATGAAACTGAATCTCCTCCCAGGCATCTTGGTTTCTTCTGGAAACCCAGGCACACAGAAAAAGCAGGAGCTACACTGCCTTTCAGTTAATTCTCCAGCCTGGACTTTTGGGACCATGGTTATATGATGTGTCACAAAGGGCACCTTCTCCACGCTCAGGGTGGAGCAGTCAGTGGCCAGGACTGTGGAGCACACCGAGGTCTACGCTTGCCCTGCAGTATAAAAACAGCTGTTTGCACTGTTAAATAACTCCAAGGATATTAGATCATATTCTGATCATTAGATCACAGTCTGTTTCTCCCACGTGTTCACATGTTTTCAGCCCAGAACAAGTCATTGGAAGATTTCTTTTGAAGTTTAGTACCCTAGTACCTTAATACATGTATCATGAAAACTTGAAAGTATGGTTAGTTAAAGATGGTCAGGAAGATCCAGTCTCTTCAGATAAAAGTTACAACCCTTGAGCTCAGGTGTGAGAAGCTGGTTTGTCTAGTCTCATAGATTGTGGTTTCAGAATCACGGTAAGACAGTTAAGGCACTCCGTCACCAGCAGTCTCATCCTTACCTTCAGTTGTGGGTTTCTACCGTATGTGGTAAATCAAGTTGTTTTGGTGATCCACATGAAAAATAACCTGTAAAAAGACTCCAGCTTCCATTCAGATCAGTGAAGTGACCTATGCACATGGTCACAGATTTTCTAGTACCGACACAAAGAGCAGGTTACCAGTATGTGGTGAGGGAAGGATGATCTTTCAGCAAAAGTTTTCACTTAGGTCAGCTGAAGTGAACTGTAAAGCTGCTCTCTGATTTGTTACACTGCCAATTAAAACTGGATTAAACTACTGTTTGATGGAAGTGCAGGGTAGTTTAAAGCTAGAACCTCCTTGACTGCTGATATCCAGAACACCCATTCAGAACATTTCCATAATGGGCTGAAATGGTCAGTCTTCCTTCTAAAATTGAACTTTTGAAGGAATTTCTGCTTTCTTTGGTCATTACAGGTGTGAGTTTATTCAATTTGTGTCTGGTAACACTGCCTTCTCACTCTTAAATGTATGTAAGCCTCTTTTGCAGTGTTCTTTCAGAAGTATATGAATTATTTCCTTCTATCTGCAATGATGAAAAAGCATAACTATTGCAAAACTACTAAATCTGAAGTCTATATGTGCTTTGGTAATTGTATATTCATGTGTATGACAGAAAACACATCAAGTGCTACTGAATGACGTAGCGGTCTAATTCCTATATTTGAACACAAAGAAAATTAGAACTGCTCCACATGGATCAGTCATGTCATATTGTTTCAGAAGGTATAACTAGTATAACTAGAATAAGTTCTGTTCTGTAGATGAAACTGAACCTTGAACATGAACTTTTGGTTTAGTCATGAACACTGATGTTTATGTTTATTCAGTACACTATTTAAGGCATAAAGGAACTTTTATTATTGCTTCTCTAATAAGTTTGTGAGTCATTCTCTGAAAGGATTGGTTTATGCTGTTAGGAAGTACAGAAATCCAAGAAAGCCTGACATATTAGTAAGTTACAACACATGAACCCAGAAAAAAAAAAAAGTACAGCAATTTCATCATGATTAAAAATGCCATAGAAAAAACTCTTGAAAATATTAAAATATCTTTGTAGTTTTTCATAAATTAGATTAAATAAATTTACATAAATTACTACTTTCCTTTTAAATAACTCAAACAACTAAGCAATTTGGCCAAAGCATACAATTTTTCTGAGAATTAATGAATGCCTAGAAGGAATTGACAGTCATAATTTACAGTACAGAGCTTGCAAGGAACTGCCAGAAAATCTCTGGGCAAAGCATGAGGTTGCTTACTTGAAACAAGCAGAATACACAGCCAATTAAGGAAAAGGTTGATTTATTTTGTTGATCATTGCTGGATTAAATACTGGGAATATTAAATAATTTGTGTTTGTAACCTATGTAATTGCTCTGTTCCATTTGTAAAATTTTAATACATTTGCTTCTGAACTCCTGACCTGTATTCAGTACTACATATTTGCACTCCATATGCAGAATTGCATTTTGCATAGCTGTTGATTTATGTTAGAGTTTATATTGTAGAACCTGTTTAGTTAAGTCATGATAATGGCATATATAACATTGGGCTTCCAAGAAAATCCCTGTGGCTGTTTTAACAAACTAGATTATATACTGGCATTATGTATGCATTAGTCTGAAGCATATTGTTGGAAACTGATTTTGGAGCTAAACATGAAAATATGTTTAATTTTATTAGAATTGCTGCCTAGAATCAGAATGTGTATGCTAAATATTTCAAATGTTCATATTCTATAACTAAGACAACAAAGAACAATTAAAATTAAATTTGACGTTGTGGTATAAAAGTGCCTTCATGCTAAAACAGTTTTCATACTTGGTTCACAACATAAACTTGATCCCATGCATCTCCTTAAATATAAAATAAAAAATGGCAAAAATACATTTACAGTTTCTGCAGAAACTACATAGCTAAAAGGGAGAGCTGGATGCTTTTCTTCTTTGTATTTGTTATTTTCTAAATACAGTAGAATTTGTGGAATTCTAAAAACGGTAGTATCAAAAGAAGTTATATCAAGAGAACACTGTGTGCTGTTACTAGTGATGTACAAGAAATCCACATTTTGATATACAAGTGTAGATATAAGGAGCCTTACATTGCTTATAAAATGAGCTTATTTTGCCTAGAAGGAACCAAGAGATAATAATAGAAGATTCTGATAATTTAAATTACCCTTCAGAGAATCAGAAATAAAACCCATATTTTATGAAGACTTTTAATAGTATTTCTGTTTGACTAAAATAAGATTTTGTATGTATAGGTGCACTCAGGCCCATTTATAAAAATTCCAATGTCTGAACATAGAAGAGGATCATTTGATACAATTACTTGAGCAGATTTTCATTGTTGCCAGTATTTAGCTTTAGAAAATGCATGTTTCAGCCAGAATACAAGATTAAAAGAGATTATCTGTTGCTATTACTGCATTTCCTATCCTCTTTTTACCAGTCTTTTAAACAAAGAAAAGACAGCTTTGCTGCATGTCAAGAATCAAATGGCAGCAGACTTGGAGCGACTTCTAAATCACCGTGAGGTAATCTTCCTGTTTTAGCATTACTACCATAAGAGCATTTTTTTTTGTCTCCTCAGCCTTAAACCGTGGGAAAAAAATGGTTTACTTTGGTTTGGTTTGTTGAGGTTTTTTTGTCTGGTGATCAAGTCTGTCAGACACCCGGGAGGCTTTCATAGAATCATTAAGGTTGGAAAAGACCTCTGAGATCATCTAGTCCAACCGTCAACCAACAACACCATGACTACTAATGTATGACTGTTAGTTGCTAAATTCTGTTGACTTAGTCTCGCTGTTCTTTCTTTTTCTATGCATACAGCCGACATGCCTTGCAAAGTGTTTAGTGTTTGCAATCACTTAACAAGTATTTAGATAAAGGTGATGAAGTTGATACAAATGTAATCAGCAAGGCCTGTATGTGCCACAGTATGCCCCAGCATCTCTCCCTGCTCCGCAGTCATCCAAACCAAAAACCTGGACAAAACATTACACAATTAATTTCCAGTACACACATCTGAGTTTCTTTTTAACTCCAAAATAGGATTTGAGGAGAGGGAACAGGATGGCAGTCACCCAAGTTTCCTTCAGATGAGAGTCAGGGTACTTCTGAAATACCCCTTCAGATCTAAAAGTATGCAAAATCTTGCAGTTTAGACATAAATGCACTATATGGAGATTCCCAAAAGGCTTTTGCCAAGATTTCTCTTGAAACAATCTTAAGAGACTAACATGTCATGGAGTATGAGAGAAATTCTTTCTGCACATTAAATGTTTGAAGCAAAAGATGGAACTAAATGAAGTTTACCAAAGGAATCCCATACACAGAAAATCTGAAAAAGGGTGAATAGTAATACAGAAAGTTTGCTGGGCTACAGAACATTGCAGATATAAAACCAAAAGCTGACCATGAGGAGTTGTTAAATGGTCTTCCAGAGTTCCTGAATCATTTGGCAAGGATTTGCAGAGAAAATAAAACATTAATGAATCAAAAATTATGAATGTGAGGAAAAACAACACAAGTTATATATATGCAGTGATGGGACCTAAACAGCCTGTTACCTGTTCAGAAAGATCATCATAGAGTCGTTATATCAATAGTTCTATTCTTTCAGTTCTCTGGGAAGAGAGGAGAAGATGAAGAGATTCCTTTCAAGGAATCTGCAACTCCTCTAAATTACAATGAGATTGCAGTATTACTCATTTCTAATACCGTTATTTCCATAGAAAACTGACTATCCATGCACCTCTTGAAATCCTCTCCAAAACCATTCTCCTCCATCTCCTTTCCTTGCTTTTCCCCCAAATTCCTTTCTTAGATCAGTAAACCAAACCCTATGTCATGAATTGGTTCAAACCAGCTTGTGTCTGCTGACCAGTTACAAAACCATTTTTTGTTAGAACCAAACCAAAAAAAATTCACTGACAGCTGAGTCTAAGTGAGCCTCAACTTAAGTGAAAACTGTACTAATTCTGTTCCCTGAGTGCAGATCTCAAATGTGGAACAATCACCTTTAATAAAAGTAAAAAGAAAAACAGTTCTTCAGTTGTTTACTTTCTATGCTGAATCTCACTGCGTATTTATGTGATGCAATTTCCTCCTAGAATACTTTTTGCATTTAACTCTCTGAGTTGATTGTAATGCTTATGAAGTTCCATGCATAGAGATTAAAATAGTCTAATTACAGAAGAGTAATTGAACATGCTTCCCCACACTGCAGGTGTCATTGACCTACCAGGATCATCTGTAGGTGCCTCAGAAGTAATCATTCAATAGCTCCTATTTCTGATGTCTGTATCCACATGCTACATTTAAATTTCAAATTCAAGACTGAGACCAAGGCAAATGTTCATTTTGGGTGATATTTGGATTTGCTTTTTTCTTTTGGTTTCTGGTGATTTTTTTGTTTATATGAAACCCACTGCTCTCTATCAATGTAGCAGAAAACATTTAAAGCATTTCTAAATAATTTATAAGCCTTATCATTATATTGATGCATTATCATATCATTATATTAATGATATGAAAAATACTCTGAGGAAACATGACTTAATTGTATAAACATGTAGTGAATTTTCTGCATTTCCAATATGATAGGCCCTTGGCAGGCTAATTTCAAGTCAACTTATTTCAAAATTTCCTGTCCTATTCCTTCTCTCCCTAGTAGTGCTGCTCTCACGTAGTTACACCTTGAGTGCCTACTTTTAGTAGTGTCATATCAACGAACACACATTGCAGCTCATTAAAATCAGTACAAAGTGATAAATAAAGCTAAAATTTTACAATATTTTGTAAGAAAACTATAACATTTCTCAAAGCTATGTGACATTGTTTACATCCAAACAACACTAGCCCCTATGACTATGCACATAAACACAGCAGTTTGCTGCTTTGTGTCATTTCACCACTTAAAATTTGCAAACTGTGGCCAATGATGCAAGCAAGGCTGAGTGAGGCAGGCTTTATAAAAAAGAAAGTAAATACTTGAGTCTGAAACGGAATTAATCTTGAATGTTCCTCATACCCTGGATGTTAAGAAATGGAGCAAATATTTCCAAAATTATTACAGTTTTGTCAAATTTATATTTGTTAAAAACAGGCTATATTACTCGTATTGTTTTACCTAACAGTTGCAATGTTTTTTTTCAAGACACCTGTGGAGAAAAGGATACAAATACTTGAAAAAGAAGCATTAGAAGTTGCACGTTTGGGGGAAGAAAATTATTAAATGCCAGTATGAGGCACAAAAAACCACAAAAATAAGCTGAAGTTGTTTTAGGAAAATGTGTGAAAATAACAAGTTTGGTGTTTGTTTAACTTTTGTCACTTCTGTTTATTCCTAATGCAGCCTTTTATTTTTTACTTTTAATACAGACCTCTTCTAGTAGTTTCACACTTTATGTATTTCTCTAAAAGGCACTTATCTCATGTATTGAAATCTTTCTACAAGATAGGACAACTTTAGTCTACAGTGAATTAGTCTTCAACTAAATTTTTTTTGCCGTCTTAATAAAAAGTTAAATATGAAGAACATCACAATTTCACAATAAATATCCCTGCTAATAGAAAAAGACAATCAAAATTTTTAATCTTGGGCTAATAAAGACTTGACTTCATTTAGACGAGGTATGTGTTTTTAAATAAAAGTAAGATGCAATCTGTAAATACAGATATGTGCAATTTGAAAAAAAATATGAATAATGGTTTTATGTGTTCTGTACATGCCATCATGTGATATGATTACTATCCGTCTTATTTAGTCATTGCATATACTAAATTGTCGTGTCTCATTAGGAATTAACTTGTTGCCCTCATGTTTACAAGTAAAAACATTAGAATTCTTGAACAGATAAACCCAAAATATT
>VZTL01024894.1:0-15648 GCA_013400535.1 Scopus umbretta | reverse complement strand
GTGTGATGAGATGTCAGGATTTTCTCTCTATTTTTGACAGAGAGCTGGTGTCAGTAACACTTTCCTCAAAGCTTCATATTTGATGAATTGACACTTTTAATGAAAACTCTGTCTGTACAACTTACTTGTCTGCACAGTTAAGAAAGAAATGGACCAGCTTTTTTTACTACAGAACTTCACATTTAACTAATTTCCTAAATTTACATGGCATGTTCATAAAAGTGTAGCTAGATACTATGGAAATTATCTTAGTGAGTTTGGATTTTTTTAAGATTGTGTTTTTTTTTTTTTTTAATATCTGGACTGTTGAAGTTTTCCCTTCCCCCACTGTATACTTAGGTGCCTTGTACACTATAAATTTTATTGCATGAACAGTTATGAGAGGAAAGCATTACTGGCGTTTTCTGCATTCTTCTGCAACTCCCACCCCCTTTTAGGATGAGTTCTTACAAAATGGTGTGTTATCTCTTGTTTTCTGTAAGCGTTTTCATGGAAGGGTAGGATACAATTGCTGCAATTTATTGCACTGTTTTCTTGTGTGGTCCCTTGAGTTGAAAGATGTGGTACAAGCATGGGAGGAAGGTCAATGGTTTTGTGATATATGAGTCCTCAGTTTTTTTTTTAAGAGGTAATTCACTTAGCTTCCTGCGTACCTGTTCCTCCCTGTGTGATCCAGTCTACCACATTAGTGCATGAGTACAAGTGGCACCTGCAAGTGGGGCAAGCTGCGAAAATGCCTGGCTGGGATTCAGCTGCTACCTTCAGGGCAATTTTAAGAAGCCTGTTTTCCAAGAGCCAGCTTGACTTCTCTCTCTTATGTGAATGGGGCCTCCCTTCGTCACAGTGGGGAGCAAGGGATGATGGAAAGAGACATTGGAGGGGTCAGTCCTGCTGTTGTGCAGGTCAAGTCTCTGTATTCGTCAGCCTCTGTCTTTAACAAAAACATAAAATAAAATACAACATATGGGGAACCAGAGACATGACCAGCTGAACTGTAGCCAAGTTGCATGTTAGCAAAGGCAGCATCTGCTGTATAATTCTTGTCAAAGAACAACACTAATCTCATTGAATTATCATTTCTCATGAGATAATTTTCTCCTTTTGTGTAGTTCAATAGGTGTGGTTAATACTATTTGCTAGGTGAGATACGTACTGATAGGATTGACTGAAAGGCCTTGGTGTGGTGACCAGTGAAATCTGTGGAGAAGATGGTACAGGTTAACTACGGAGTCCTAACATAATGATGCATAAACTCACTATTCAGGGCATTTTAAATGAAGTACTGTAGCCCCAAAGAAAATTGAATAAATTGAGTGATTTATTGTAGAAAGTGATAAGGGGAAAAAAATAATTTTAATACTGACTGTGAGTTAAGCCTGTGTTATAAAGACACAGAAATTTGATAAAAACTAAAATGACAAGATGAAGTGTGTTTAGCTTTACCAGCTGCAAACTCGACCTCATACTGAAAGTTTGTATACTCCAAAAATGGCACCCTGTTTCGTTCAGTATTTGCTGGTACTTGAATCTTCTTAGACAGATGAGTGGTATAGCTAATTTTAAGCCAGTGGTAGAAACTTGGATTTGATCCAAGCAGTCCTCTGATTTCTGCTAGAAGAGTACTGTTCAGAGTTTCTGGGCTATCTTTGCCTGGCACTGCATTGTGCTACTTTAAGGTATGCCAAATGTTGAGTCCCTTGCTGCTACTGCTAATGTAGTATGTGCTTTTCCTTCTCTGCATCTAAGAGAAGAAGCTGCAGCTGCTAACAGGAGATGTTAGCAAAACCCAAATTTCATTATCTTCCTTCTTAGCTCCAGTAATTTCCCATTATACCTCCTCTTGACTGGAGAAACAGGAAATGTTGCTGATAAAGTATCATGGGCTCAAGTAGCTATTACATATTTTCTGAGAAATGGCATTCCACATGTGACTTCCAGTATTTTAAAAGCAGCTGTGGAGATCTGTGAGAAGAATTCAATAATCAAAATATCAGAAAATCAATTATAAACACACTGGAAAATGCTCTTAGTTCAAAATTGGTCAGTATGATTACTACCTCATGTTTTCACCACTGTAATTTGAACATACTTCTAGCTGATATTATCATCTGCATCTAGAGTGAGTGGAGATTAACACTGCATGTCATTTGAAAGCTGTGATTATAAGCTTCCAGCTGGAATGCACATTTGCTTTAGTTCCATCAATTCTCAAAGAACAGCCTCATGAAATAGTGTGAGGGTAGGAAGAAAAGAAAACAGAACTGAAAATAAGAAATATTCTGTTGTAAACTCAGTTGGCTAGTGAATATTGCTAAGACTAATGGTCAGTTTAGAGTTCCAGGAAGCTATTAAAATTTTTAGTAATTACAGGGGTTCTGGGTTGGTTTCCATACTTAAAATCCTCAAGTTCATGCTGAAGATAAAAATGCTGACACCAATCAGTCCAGCACCTTTAATTCTTAATTTGGATTTTGTTTAGTTAGTTTACAGGCCACATACTCAGTAACTTCAGTTAGAGCTTTACCTCTAATCCTTTCCCTAGAAGTGGTCACAGCACTGGCGCTTACCAGTGCTCCAATTAGCTGAACATTTTTTAGAGGTTATCAGAGAGAGGTATTGAGGAGGGTGGGGTTGCAAGGTAAAATCAACTATCATGACATATTAGGTCTTCATGCCAAGAGAAGAGCCAAAGAGAGATTTGCTTTTCCAGGAGATCATGCTTGATTCCTGAGAGGGAGAATTGCAGGAGGACGGCTGAGATTTCTGAATGCCCAGTATCAGGGTTTCCTAACCTTGTGGATCATCTTGAGAATGGTCAATTTGCTGCTTTTCTGTGGAAGAAACACAAGTAAAGATTTGTGTGCTGAGTGGGATGATTGTCCAAAAGTCTTTTATAAAGTGATCATTTACTCTAAAAGATTACTGGACTCTAAAATACCATTGCTGCTAGGGAGTTTTTCTTCTTTGTAACTCTAACTCATTGCACTCAAATTTGTATAATGCTGTTAGTCTTGTATTTCAAACTGTTTTCCATTTTCTTTGATTGCTCTGCTATATTTAGTAACATGCCAAAGAGGGCTCAGGATGAACAAGAGAAAGTGTGTGTGTGTATGTGTGTTGAGGGAGGAGGAGCAGATACAATTTTAAAGCTGGAAACCATTTCCAGACAGAGGCATCTTTGTTGACATCAAAGAAAGGTCATAGCTACTTCAAGAAGCAGTACTAGCAACTGAGCCTTAGGAGTAGGCTTGTTATCTCCTAAAGTAAAATTTATACCATAGCAGCTGGACTGAGTTCCTGGTCTGTCTGATTTCTTTGAGGTTCTGATGGTTCAGGCCTAGGAGGAGAAGCTGTCCTAAGGCAAGCACGTGTCAGACCATCTCATTTGAAGCCGTTCAAGGAATTCTGTTCAAGAGCATTCAGTGGGTGCACTGCCAGCTTCGGTGGTACACTGCCAGCATCGGTGGTGCAGTGAAGGCATGCCTCCTGAGGAGCTGCTTCTGCAAGCAGGCACAGTCTCCATTTCTAGGAGCAGTTATGGTTCCTGCACAGCCAGATGACAAGCTCACATGCAGATCACGCACAAGTAGAAAATTCTGCATGAACAAGCAGTGTTCTTGTAGCTGCAGTTGGCTATTGCAGCTTGAGGGGTCCCCTGAAGATTGTGTACCGTGGGGTCTAACTGGCAGCAAGACTTTTGTCTATTCTTGGCCCACTAAGAAAAGCATTCTCTAGCAAGAAGTAGGCTCTCATTAAAAAAAACTTGCAAAAATATTTTTTGTAGTGGACAATGCTAGGGTGGGGTAAAAAAGGGAGGGAGGAGTTAACAACAGTCCAGACCAAATGGTAGTGTTTTATGATACCACCATGTTCCTAGACCTATTTATAGATATCTAAAGCAACCCTAAAGGTGGACTTCTAATCCAAGTCTATCCGGGATAATAAATTTCAAATAATAAGCATTAGCTGTTAGGATCAGATTTGTAAAATTCAGAAGCTCACACTATAATATGAAAATGTGTATGCATTTGTTGCCCTTGTCCTGCCTGAACGCAAGTGGACTATTGTTGTGGGTTGACCCTGGCTGGATGCTGGGTGCCCATCAAAGCTGCTCTATCACTTCCCCTCCTTGGCTGGACAAGGGGAGAAAAAAAAATATGAAGAAAGGCTCATGGGTCAAGATAAGGACAGGGAGATCACTCAGCAGTTACCATCATGGGCAAAACAGACTTGACTTGGGGAAATCAGTTTAATTTATTGCCAGTCAAAATCAGAGTAGGGTAATGAGAAATAAAACCAAAAGTTTAAAACANAAACCACCATGCCTGCTAAACCATGTCTTGAAGTACCACATCTAGACGTTTTTTGAACACCTCCAGGGATGGTGACTCCACCACCTCCCTGGGCAGCCGGTTCCAATGCCTCACCACTCTTTCAGTAAAGAAATTTTTCCTAATACCCAATCTAAACCTGCCTTGGCGCAACTTGAGGCCATTACCCCTCGTCCTATCGCTGGTTGCTCGGGCAGAGGCCAACACCCTCCTCACTACACGTTCCTTTCAGGAAGATGTAGAGAGCGATAAGGTTTCCCCTCAGCCTCCTCTTCTCCAAACTTCTCGCTCCTCTCACTGGCTGCTGTTCTTGTGCCACAGGTTTTTTTTCCCCCTTCTTAAATGTTATCACAGAGGTGCTCCTACCCTTGCTGATGGGCTTGGCCTTGGCCAGTGGTGGGTCTGTCTTGGAGCCAGCTGGAATTGGCTCTGCTGGACACAGGGGAAGCTTCTAGCAGCTTCTCACAGAAGCCACCAGTACAGTCCCCCCTGCCGTCCCCCCCCAACCTTGCTATGCAAGCCCAATACAACTGTTAAGCCTCTAAGTACGGGCCTCTATACCTAATAAACATAGATAAACATCTCTTACAATGCCTTGTGGGAACTTGAATGCATACCTACATACGCCTTTTGTGGATGTCTCTCAGACCTGCCTTGTGAAGCTATGGTCCCTACATCGTTTTTAATCCTGAAAGGTCAGATGAAGGAGATGCACAGAGATATCAAACCTCTTGGCTTTGATCTGGTTGCAGGTTCAGCAAGTATGGAGCTGAGGTCCTGTGGTGAAAAATATCTTAACAAGGTACTTCGGTAACGTGTGTTGTGAATTTTTTCTACAAATCTCAGTTCCGCAGTGGAGTTCACCTAATAATGATGGTTTAATGAAGTGGCTGGGCTTGTCCTAGTGCAGTTTCTGTCTTGTAGCACATATTGTATCCCTCAGAAGCATTCTCAGAGGAGGTCATTGCATTCCTGTGGTAGATGGCTTTGGAAATAATTGATGTGTTATATTAAACAAGAGTCCTGGATTGCTGAACAAATCTCTTCAGAGAAGGTAAGGACATTTATGGGTTACTGTAACTTCATGAATGAAAAGGAGTTGTCACCTATTTTGTATGTTCAGACATTGTCATTACTATCTCATAATTAATTTTAGCCTTCTCCACTTGTTACTTGGTTGTCTGTAACTCTTCTAAGCAGTTTGCTGAGGACAATATTCTGCATAATACTCTTTGCAGAAGCAATGTAGTGGGTCTCTTCACTGTCAGTAAAGAGTAAATCAACCCTCTTTTGAGCTTTTCTGGTCATGCTATGTGCTAGACAAATAAAATGTTCCCTGTTTCCCTTTGCTGCAAAGATCCATCTACTTTAAGGTGCTAGGATGCTTAAATAGTACTACGAGCAAAGCACTCTCTGTGGTATTACTTTATTGAAGCAAGAATCTTTACCTGAACTGGTGATACTTATTTTTCTCAGGTAAATGCTTTTGAGGGCCAGGTAGAGAAAGCTTCCAAAGGTCTTAAATGTAGAAATACGAATACAAAGGGGTATTGAAGCTGAACTGCAAGTAGTTGTATTACCCCTGTGTTTTAAGTATATACTCAGCTGTTTGACCTTGGATGATTCTGGCTCCATATATTTTACCCTAAGGATCTCAGTTTCCAAGGATAAGATCCCTCTGTTTAATGATTTGAGGATACTGTGATGTCTGTTAATATTGATACCATGGAGATAATGAGTGGAGCTGGTAAGATTTTTCTGTTAGCTTTGTTGTGTATCCTCTAACTGCTGTTCTTAGGAAAGCAAGAGAAATACTTAACTTCCAGTTGCTTCCATTAAAAAGGAAAAAGGGAGGGGGAAGAGGGAAGAGGAAAAACAAACATAATTGAGGTTGATTGTGAAAATGGATGTAGTGATACCATCATATATTGCTTGTCCTAGAAAGTCCAGTACAGCAGGAATATTTAGTGTACTGCATACTCTATTTTTCTATAATCATATTAGTGGTGATATTTAATAATAGTTGCTGGAGTTGCTGCATATGAAGTTCTCTTAACATGGTAGATATCATTCATCCTATAATTAAAATTAGCACATGTTTTGGATGTATCTTGTGTTAACTAGTAACAGTGTCATAAAATTTAAGAAGCTGTTCTGCTTCATGCTTATTTTTTTCTGGAAATCACCATTGACAGAAGCAAAGTTCTTCTGTCTTTAAATAGATACTCATTTTTCTCTTTTCATGGCTAGACCTCATCCAGTATTTTGAAAACTATTTTTAGCCTTTGTAGGAGGAGTGTGCTACAGTCATTCATCCTCTTGCTTCTGTCAGTTGTTAAATGTGCAAGTCAGGGGAACTCTGATGTGACCATGCTTCTCAGAGGATTTGTTTATGCCTGAGGGTTTGTGTACATGTGGGCTTCATCACATGTTTGCAAGGGATAAATATTTCCTGCATCCATACTTACAAAGAGCTTTTTTGCATATAGTCATTTGTGACAGCTCCCGAGAATGTAAGTGGGAGGGTGGGGGAAGAAGATATGCCTCTTCAGCCTAATTATATTTTGAGTTTCTGTTTTGATGTATTTTTAATCTTGTTATTGGTTGATGTAGATTAGTGGGTTTGATGCAGTATAAGTCTTCAAAAATACTTCACAGGTTAACTCAGAAGTTGAACAGCTGGTTGCACTGAGTTGCTGCTGATGCACAGGGATTGGTTCAGATATGTTAAACTTCTGAGTTAGAATGAGATGTACTGATCAATATAGATGAAGTAAGCAGATAAACATAAAATACTATCTTATAAAACACAACTATCCCTTAAAGTGAAACTCGGGTTTTAGTAGCTTGTTTAGGAATTCTTGTTTGCCAAATATGGTAGTTTGAAAATAAGCTATAAACTTGTGGGTGTAGTGTCTGGAGTAGCTTTTAAACCAAAAAGCTGCTGAAAGTAGAAAGTGTAAATTAAATGGAGAACAAGATCTGGGGTCTTATTAGTTTGGATAATCAGCTTCAGACTAGTTAACAGGGATGTACTTAATGTGAATGATTTTCTAGCAGCAAGATTGTAATTGCTACTATGCCTGGTATACCTGTAATTTATTAACCAATTATATGATTGGATTAACTGTCCACCATTTCACTATTACTCCTGTGTTTTCTTCTGCTTTTCTGTAGGTGTTGTTACCTACATAACAGTTGAAGTGTGAAATGTGCTAGAACTAGTGCACACTATGCTCTCATCCTCTGATGGCGGGATGGGAAGTCTGTCTTCCTTGCAGATTTAAAGCAACATCTTATGGTAAACCTTTTGCATAGGGGTCCTAAAAACTGTGAACAAGTTACTTCAGGTTCTTCTTTGGGTAACATTTTTGACAAACTTGTTCCTGAAGTTGTTCTTTTTAGCCTGTGTTCTGATTTAAATGCATTTATCTTCTCATCAAGGCCACAGAAATCGGGAAAGTGCAGTGAGCAAAGGGGGAAGATGGTGCAGCTACAGCATAGGCCTGGAAGAGCTCAGGTTTTATCTGCCTCTGCTGCTGATTTCTTGTGTTTCCAAGAACCTTGCAGCCTTTTTCTTCCCTTTAAAAAAAAAAAAAAATTACAGTAAGAAGTCATCTGATTGCAAGGAATCATCAAAATGTAAAGCTAGTACTTCACAGCTTCTTTGTCCCCTGTGACATTATACGTAGTTTACCTGGCACAAATAATAGGTTGCGTTTTCAGGGGAGGGAAGGGGAAGCCAACAAGGGAATAATTCCTTTATGGAAACCTTCACTGTAGCAAGCTTACTTTTCATACTAGCTAATTACTATGCATTTTTGAACTTGCACTTTATTTCCTATAAAAGTCTGCATATAACCACTTAGCTTCTCTAGAGTGTATAGACCAGGGTTTAGGGGGAACAAGAGGTGGGGTATCTTTTTAATAGATGGGTACTGATGCAATCCATCACAGTACTGCTGACTGAGAGACATCAGTGTTAATCCTGTATACTTTACTCCCACATGCATTTCTCTCTTTTCTTGTGTGTGTTACAAATAGGTGTACTTTCAACTGTATTCAGAATTTGGTGTTGTATGCAGGTAAGTAAGTATGAAGAGATTGACAGCAATGGGTCTACAGCTAAAGAAAGTATCTGAGAGACACTTCTAATAACCCTTTAAGCAGTCGCCTGATTTTAAAGCTTACCGATGCCCTGCTTCGAACTTAGGTATCTATAGGTGAGTATCTTTGCCCATCCAGTTTTTTATGAAAGCATGAAAGATGTGCATTTTCTCCAGCAGTTGGCCAAAAGGAAAACAGCCAGTAGGAAAAGCCAAAGTTCAGGTCATGCCACCTTGTCTTTGCTCCAGTTTTACACGTTTCTGCCCACCTCTTGTAAAAATTGATGTGGCTGCTCTTTTGTGGTCACCATCTTACAGATTTGATAGGGCTAAGCTTCTTATGTCCTTTTAGAAATTTTGATGGCTAGAACAATAGATTTGCAAATACATGTAAAAAATTTAAGGAGCTATTTGCAGACCCTAACAGATATGATTTTTTTTTTCCGAGAGAAAGGCAGGTAGTTTAGACCCATTTACACAGGAGAGCAGAATCAGATGTTCAGAGATTTGTCCAGATTCACACAAGCAGGGTAAATGTAGGACTACAGAAGCTTTCCTTGGTAGTGGGAAGCTCAGACCCCTGCATTCCCATATGGTGAGAGAGACACATATGTTCAAAGTCTTGAACAGACACTAACAGTTCTGGTGCAGCTTTTGGTGAGGTTTACACAGGTCTACTTGCAAGTGAAGTGAAAATGATTAAATGGCTTCAGCAGCACCATCAGTGTATGTGTACCTTTTTCATAACTTGGTAACATGAGTATGTAGATCCTATCCACAGTGACACAAATTTGTAAGTGGTGTCCTGCAGTAGTGTCTGCTTACAAAATAATTTGAGTATCAGGGAGTTGTCCATTTTTGGGAGTCTATGAAGCCTCTGGAATGGTTACGTTAAGTTTTAAATGAGATTATTCTGGTGAACTTTCGATCTGTAAAATATAATCACAACATGCAAAGTACCATGTCTGGGTTTTTGATATTTTGAGAAATTTTTACTTCTCAAAGTGAAGCTTCTGGTTGCTGCCAGGTGAAAGGAAGATGGATTCCTTGCATGCCCCCTGTGTGCTTCCTCACATGCACACCCTGATTCTACCCCATGCTTCACATTGACTCCCACTGGAGTAATTTTAAAAGTATGCACTTTAGCAAAATGTACAGTAATCCTACTTTTGAAAGTAGTCTTTAAATTCCATACTACTGTTCTTTGAAAACAGACTATTTGTGTGGGTTGAAAGAAGCTAAATATTTTAAAATCTGTAGAGCACTCTCTGAGTTCTGATAATCTGATGTCTTAATTATATCACTGAATTTAGCCTCATTAGACACCAATATTTGTTTACTACAGGCTTATTTAAGGTAAATTTTAGGAATGCAGCTAGTTTGTCTTTTTGTATCAACATTTATGCAAGTTTTCTTT
This sequence comes from Scopus umbretta, assembly GCA_013400535.1. NCBI lineage: Eukaryota > Metazoa > Chordata > Aves > Pelecaniformes > Scopidae > Scopus > Scopus umbretta. The sequence goes on along the minus strand of VZTL01024894.1, from coordinate 5,794 downwards.
GTGCTAAGGTCCTGTGTTACAGTATTTAGAATATTTAGATATTATTAATAAGTTACCTATTGCTTTAAAACAACCTGCCAAATTTGAAGCAGTTGTGAAATTTGCATTTATCTGGAACAAAGTTGTTTATCTCCCATGAATTTGAATGGTATCACTGTAGTACAGGGTTGCAGAGGTTAACTTCTTGTGCTTACACATGAAAATTGGTATGCAAGTGGGAAGTTGAATGAGTGGTGGGAGGCTTTTATCCCTTCTCCCCAAAACAGTTTGGCAGAGCTTGCATAAGAGCAATGGGACACATGTCTCTGTTGTCCTGTTAAAGGACAGTGGGCTTCTGTTGTATTCCTGTTAAACGCAACCTCTGTGGTATTTTTAACAGGGAGTAGATTCCTTGTTCATGCAAGTTTCTGAAGAAAAATGACATGCAGATGAGTAAGTCGTAGGCTGATGCTACATCGTATATCTGCTAGCCAGACTGGTGGGGAAACAACCAGGATTGTCAGCTGGAGACAGAGACTGGCATTTTTGCAAAACGCTATTCTGTTGGGGCTTGTCTTAGTCTGAACAGCCTTGGGGCACTGAGCTGGTAGGGTCCAAAATTGCTATGGAGAAGGATGAGATTGAGGAAGAGAGCAGCAAATATAAGCCCCCACTGCCAAGCAGCAGATACCTGTCTGTGTTGGCATCCTGTTGGAAACATTTGTGTAGTTCACTGGGAACTTGATTGTAGCGGAGACAGAAGAGAAGGAAGGATTTGCGAGTAAAGAGAGGATCTCTGCTAATTATCTTACATTAAGTTTAGGAAAGCGCTTCAGAGGGGGAAAAAACAAATCCCAAAGTATGGTGGCTGTGGTTTTCAGAACTGGAGAGCCCCAAATTCTCAGGGTATAAATGCACAGGGGTGAGTTGCAGGCAATGTACTGAACTTGCCTTCACCAGGAATAAGCAAAATTCTCAATCTCAGCTTCTCAAACTTAAAATGGTCTCAATCTAGTTCCTCAAACCAGCCTCAAAGTCTCTTAGTTTCCTGGCTGAAATAGTAAGCATGGTGCTAATTTCCATCACAAAGATGCCACAAGAGACATTAATCTGTTAATATTTATTGGAAGTGTTATGTGACAATGATGTGGTGTTGTATTATACTCTAAAATGAAGCATTGCAGAACTTTCTGCATACCTTTTTGCAATACTGTGATAAATGGCCAGTTTGATAATGAAGTGGAGACCTCGGTTAATGTGGCTTCTGCAGCTCTGAACCATACAGATTCTGCAAAGAGACACCGTTGTATGGATTGCTTTTACCTAGGAAGTTCACAATTCTTAGTCTGCTGAAACTGAAAGCACATGCTGAACTCTTCATCTCTGATGAAACCACTTTTATGTTTAAGAAATGAACTTTCAATGGTGTATTATAAGGACTGTTTTGACTATTTATTTTTCCCACATTCAATTTTTTAGTACTTGTCCATTTGTTTTATATCTGCATGTATTAATTAAAAAAAAAAGGCAGGCCTATTTTCTGCGATGTTTTATTTCTAGTTATGTTTTTACTAGAGACATACTCCATCAGCAGCAATGACTAAACCTCCTTACTTGTAAATCTGTGAGCTGTAGGAGAGAACAATGGGAATCTAGTGCACGACTTGTAAGTAGGAAGATTACAAACCCCTTTATTTTTATTTTTTGTTGCAGAAAATACTAAACCATCTCCCTGGACAGAAAAGCTTAGTAGTGGTGAACATACAAACAGAGGGGAGGAGGGAACGTAGGGAGGGACGAACACTCCTGCCCAGACAACCTTTGAGTTTCTCTGATGAACCAGAAGGCTGTTTATTTCAGGTTTTTTCCTCTCTTGTTCATGTTACTTCCTTAAGGGAGCTGGCACTGAGGACTTTTTCCCCTTCCATTTTCTGTTGCTTTAGGCTTTCACTCCATTCCCATGGTGACTGCAATTTTTTGAGAACTGGCCCAGAGCACAGTAAGCCATGACGGTATTATCATCGTATTCTGTTCTGCAGTATTGACACTGGTATGGTCCTTATCACATCACTAAAAAGCCTGATGTGAGAGAAACTGACTGGAGAAGAATTATGTGTGTACCCAAGGGACAGTTCTTTTATGGCTAGGTTAGGCAAACAAAGCAACTTCGTAATATGTAGTTCTCCCCTCTTGTTGTGTGAAATATTTGCTTACATGCCCATAATGTTGCACAAGTCTGAGTTTTTAGAAGTCTGTAGCCTTTTTCTAGACAGTAAAAGAAACTTACTTCAGATGAAGTAAAGAAGACACAAGTTGCAACTCAAATCTTCCAGACTGTTTAGATGTTTCATAGTCTGAATATTTTAAAATGCTGTCTCTTTGTGAGCCTAGTTTTTGTACGTATTTTCAGAAGACAATATTTTACTTTACAAAAAGATGGAAAATAAATTGAGGGTATCAGCTAATGTATAGACGTGTTGTAGCCCTTGTGTCTTAACCACAACTGAAAGGGAGTGGTAAGAAACTTGGCAGCGTACATAGCTGTAGCACTATAAATAAATCAAAACTAACCAGTGTATGAGCATGTGTATGTGCATCTGTGCAATAATGGTTTATGGCTAGTAAGGGATGTGTCTTGTTTTCAAATAAAGGTAGCTTTGTTAGCTCTTGAGGCAGAAACCTGTGTTTTCGTAACGGGAGACCTCAGGTGGCCGTGATCCATGTGGTGCCTGCAGTGCNATTTCTGATACAAGCCAGGATGCCGTTGGCCTTCTTGGCCACCTGGGCACACTGCTGGCTCATATTCAGCTGGCCGTCAACCAGCACCCCCAGGTCCCTTTCTGCCAGGCAGCTTTCCAGCCACTCTTCCCCAAGCCTGTAGCGTTGCGTGGGGTTGTTGTGACCAAAGTGCAGGACCCGGCATTTGGCCTTGTTGAACCTCATACAGTTGGCCTCAGCCCATTGATCCAGCCTGTCCAGATCCCTCTGCAGAGCCTTCCTGCCCTCAAGCAGATCGTCACTCCCGCCCAGCTTGGTGTCATCTGCAAACTTACTGAGGGTGCACTCAATCCCCTCATCCAGATCATTGATAAAGACATTAAACAAGTTTGGCCCCAGTCCTGAGCCCTGGGGAACACCGCTTGTGACCAGCCGCCAACTGGATCGAACTCCATTCACCACCTCTCTCTGGGCACGGCCATCCAGCCAGTTTTTAACCCAGCGAAGAGTACACCTGCCTAAGCCATGAGTTGCCAATGGCCATGGAGTGCAGAACAGGTGACTGCTTGAAGTTGTGGGCAGAAAATGATCTACTTATTTATTTTATCGATGTATTTTGTGCTACCGAAGCACGTTTTTGATCTTCATTCTAGTCAGTGGCCCCTGCCTAGATCTCAGTGTGGGGCTTTTATGCTGCTAACCCACCAGTGTGGTGCAGGGACAGAGGCTGTGGAGTTGCTTCTGGCTTGCTGTACGGAGCTGAGCCTTGTCCTGTGCCTGGGCTAGGCTCTGCTGGTCCCTTGGAGGAGAGCCTGAAGCACATTAGCTTGTTGTTGTAGGCCTCCTTTAGGTCAAGCTTTATCACTCTTGTACCCATTAAAGGAGAAATATGAAGTAGGAGGGAGAATGTTTAATATTTCTCCTGCTTTCACTCTGATTTCTCCATCTTCCTGCTTTCCTAGGTGTCAGAGCCCCTTTTTTCTTCAGCTTTAGGCATACACTGACCAAGCAGAAGCATCAGGATTTAGGCACCATCACATGAGACAGAAAAGCAGCTAGGCTTAAGAGCTAAGAGGGAATTTGTTTAGGTAAACACAAAACCAAAATATAGAGGAAATATGTAGCATGGGGCACGAAGTGTTACCACACTTGTTGTCAGCACTTTTCAGTGCTAATAATTGGTTTTTTTGGCTCTAATCCATTTCTTACTGAAATAATTTCCAACTGACTTCAAATGTAGTTGAACACTTTGAGAAATCATTCTAAACCTCCCATATGCTTCTTGCGTATTATGTAGAAAAGGTCAGATATTTTATTTGAAACTGATGATTACTGAAGGGCCTATTGCCTGCAGGATTCCCAAGCAGATTCTTCAGGAATGGGTATTTGTATTTTGTAGAGCCCTTCTGAAGCCAGTAGCATCTCCTGTTGGCTTCAACATTTACTCCTCAAAGTAACTTTGGAAATTCAGGACCTAGTGGTGTGCTCTGGATTGAATGCTAGGTTTAATTTAACCCTTCTCTGGTGTGCTCTGGATTGAATGCTAGGTTTAATTTAACCCTTCTCTGGATGGGTGTGGAAAAGAAGAGATAAATGTTTAGTCAGGAAGGAAGTATTTTTTGTTGCTCTAAAGAAAATTGCTTCTTTCTCTAAGAAAGAAAATTGTCCTTTCTTTGGGAAGGTAAGAAAAAGCCTTGCATGGAAAAGGTTGATCACTATGACGACTGAATGATTTATGGGAAGGGTCATGTTGAACTTCTTTTCTAGTACCCCCAATAATGCATTTTGCTTTTTTTATGTTCACTTTCAATATGTTTTCAAGATTTTTAAAATTTGAAAAATACCTATGATTAATTTTGCATGTATAGTTTGGCATCATATTCTTTAGACCTTATTTACACAATTTTCATTGATAGCTTCCCCTCAGTACTGGTGTGATCTATAAATGGTCAGAACTGTCAGTACGTATGAAAGGAACAACAATTTCCATTTTGCTCTTGTAAGTATATATTGTAATTAGATTTCCTTGTGTTCTGTAAGTATAAGTGCTGTCAAGTTGTCAGTGTTCACTGCCAGTGTTCAGTAACGATAGAGTGTGAAAATGTGGAAAGGGGCCATGCTGGCAGCAGTGCTGTCCATTGCGAGTTTTATCTGAGACAGCAAAGAAGAAAATCTTACGGTTACAGTTCAGTGAACATGGGAAGAATGTGCTCAATGTTAGTAGCAGGCTCAATGCTCTTGCCTGTCCACAATGGTCACTTCTGTTATAAAAAGAGATTTTTTAAAGTAGATCGTGACAGAAGTAAAATTCTAGTACCCACTGTATACTTGTGTGGTTTTTTATTTGATAGGTGATTTGTTTTTCTGTTGGTGTTTTTTTACTTTTTTTTTAGTTTCCCTGGCACCTTTTTCATCTCAAGATCCAATTTTTTTTATTTTTGCTTGCTTTTTAAAGGTATTTGCAAGTGGTAAGTCCCCAGTAAAAGAAATGGGGATCTACTCTTGAGATCAGAGCGAGGTCAGTAATTGTCATGAGCTGTGGAGCATATGTTGTTCCATGTTATCTCTTTGTGCAATGACATGCAGAGGAGAATTGAGGAAGAAATAGTGGTAAGTGGATTGCTGAACTGCGTGAAGCCATGGGGCAATTCCTGTTAGAGGTAGTGTGCGGGAGGCATGGCTGCAGTAGTGGCCAGAACGGTGCTTTGAACTGGGAAAGCATTTCATTTCCTTGTTTACTGCATAAATCATACATGCAAAACCCATTTGCTTCATCTTTGTGTGCCAGAGGAAAAGATTACTCTAAATGCTGGATTTGCTGTTTCCGTTATTTTATTTAAATATTTTATTTTTTGTCTTTAAGCAACAATTGTTCAATAGATACGCAGTGATATATTAACTAAATTTATTAAAGTGCTAACTGCAAAGAGCTTTTTACCCTTTTTAACTTTTTTTTAAAATAAAGAAAATATCAGGTTCCTGTAGGTTGAGTTTTTTAGACGATGCACTTTCTCATTTGAAGTGTCATTGGTATCATTAGGTGTGCTAGAACATAAAGAGGAATGACTGGTGTGCTTGTTTTAGCTGGGATAGAGTT